>CM074201.1:0-12500 GCA_037179385.1 Holothuria scabra
TTTTACTTCCTCTAAATGATCAAGTTTGACCGTCTTCTCGTCACGCCCAGTACAGACGCCGCAAGACATCTGCCGGACGGTCGATCCGATGGCCTCACTAAGCCATTCGATCGGTAGTAGCGACGGGCGGTGTGTACAAAGGGCAGGGACGTAATCAATGCGAGCGCCGCAAGACATCTGCCGGACGGTCGATCCGATGGCCTCACTAAGCCATTCGTCGATGGCCCTCACTCCGCCCTTCGTTCGGTCGTAGCGACGGGCGGTGTGTACTCAGGGCAGGGACGTACTCGGTGCGAGCTGATGACTCGCGTTTACTAGGAATTCCTCGTTCACGGGACACCATTTCCAGTCCCTGTCCCCTGCACGGTGTAGTCTCAGCGGGTTACCCGACCTGTCGGCCGAGGGTGAGAGACCTGCTGCTTGCGCCAGTGTAGCGCGTGCGGCCCAGAACATCTAAGGGCATCACAGACCTGTTATTGCTCCATCTCGTATGGCTAAAAGCCATTTGTCCCTCTAAGAAGTTCGCGGCGTACCTCGACGGGTAGCCGGACTATTTAGCAAGCCGGAGTCTCGTTCGTTAACGGAATTAACCAGACAAATCACTCCACCAACTAAGAACGGCCATGCACCACCACCCATAGAATCAAGAAAGAGCTCTCAGTCTGTCAATCCTTACTATGTCTGGACCTGGTAAGTTTCCCCGTGTTGAGTCAAATTAAGCCGCAGGCTCCACTCCTGGTGGTGCCCTTCCGTCAATTCCTTTAAGTTTCAGCCTTGCGACCATACTCCCCCCGGAACCCAAAGACTTTGATTTTCCGGAGAGTTGCCCGCCGCGTCTTAAATATGGGAGGAACGCCGGCGAATTACGACACCCCAATGCCATTGAAAACGTATCGTTTATGGTCGGAACTAGGGCGGCATTCCGATCGCCTTCGATCCTCCGATCTTCGTTCTTGATCAATGAAGACATATTCTTAAAAGGCGGCAAATGCTTTCGTTGTCAGGCGTCTTGGCGACGATCCGGGTTAATTTCACCGCTCACGCTGCAATATCGGTCAACTTCGGCAGTCCTCTTGATCAGAGTTACCTCTGGATCTAAAGACCAAACTGAATGAGAACTATAGTCCTGTTCCAATTATTCCATGCCGAGCTGTTCAATTTGGGCCTGCTTTGAACACTCCAATTTCACATTTCTCAAAGCAAACGTTCTAGTTTTCCTCGCACTGGGCACCGTGTTAAGAGCACCGTATCGACCAACCGGAGGACTGGCCTGGATTTGAAATATCAATCATCCTGCCTGTCAATTTTGCCGCTCCGCCGAGGATTGTTAACGCTTAACGCGACGGCACACGGGAACGTAAGTAGTACTGCCCCGCGTTGCTTTTCCGAAAGCATTTTTGGTCGAGACCACCCGCGCCTGGACCATCCATCCGACTACGAGCTTTTATAACTGCAGCAAATTCAATGATACGCTGCTGACCGAGCTGAAATTACTTCCACGGCACCGCAACTCTCCGGGCTGCTGGCACCAGACGGTTGCCCTCCAGTAGATCCTCGTTAAAGTGACGGGCGGTACTCATTCTGATCACAGAGCCTCCGAAGAGGCCTGTATCGCCATTGTCACGCTACCTCCAGTTGTCAGACAAGTGCCGGAGGACAAGTAATTTGCGTGCCTGCTGCCTTCCTTGGACGTGGCAGCCGTTTCTCTGTGCCTCTCTCCGAATCGAACTCTCCGACTCTCCGTTACCCGTCACTACCAGCGATAAGCGCATAACTGTACCATCGAGAGTTAACGATAAAGAGCAGACATTTTGATGTGAGCGTCGCCGGTACATAATCAAAGATCGGTTGGGCTGATCCAGAGTTCACCAAAGAGGACCGCCCGCTGAAGGAGACACCGCCGTTAACACCTTAATCCAGCGAGCGGGAGCAAAGCACGCTTCCATGGCCTGCGCCACGCATGGCATTAGCTCGAGAACACCACAGTTATCCGCGCATCGTGGAACTGGCTCCAATCAACCATAACTGATCTAATGAGCTCATCTGTGGTTTCTCGGTTAATACACGATTAGCCTTAGACGTGCATCCGGACCTTAATTCGAGATACGCCATGAATACCGGCAGGATCAACCAGGTAGCGAGACGGATACCACTCCTCGGGGAAGCTGACGCGGAACCTGTCTGAGCTTAAATAGCATGTTAGGTAACCGACGGGTTGACATCCCCGAAAGCATTGTTGGTCGAATGGACAGGCGCCAGCGAACAGCGAGCGGGACCCAACAGGCAACAAATGGTCGAAAATGGCTCCACATCGCCGATCTCTTGCTTCCACATCGCAACTCTCCAACTAGGAACAAGAGTGCCCCGTGAATTCTTTCTTCCTGCAGTCGCAGCGATTTCTCGTGATATATTGACGGGCCGAACATCCTACAAGGGACGGCAAAGTTCTGATTCAGTCATGGTATTGGCCGACACGTGTCCTGGTGACCTCCAACCTGAAGCGTCCAGGGATGAATTATCTGTGCCTCGGTGAAGCCGATTAAACCGCAGCGGGCAGCCAGCACAGAACGTCCGCTGGCTTGATTTTCCCGGAAAGCACGAGCACGAGAGTTAGATTGCTGCCAAAGACAAAGAAAACGAAGAGCGGGATAAGCGGGCAACAGTGATGGTCGACCGTCGAGTTTTTCCTGCCATCGCCGATTGCCTTCCCGGCACCGCAACTCTCCGGGGGTGCGCTGCCCATGAACACACTCGCAGCCTCCGGATTTCACATTTCAATAGAAATGGCACTTTGGAAAATTTATTTTCTCCTTCAGAGAGGTGTTCACCTTCTTATATTACGCATAATCCGACTTCCTTGATTGACGAAATATCAATCATCGGACTTATTGTCAATTTCCAAGCCACTTTACTTTAAGCCACCATTAAGGGTGAAGCCGATCAAAGCCGTACGGGCGTCAGCACGGTCGTCCTCGCCGGGTTGTTTTCCTGAAATATTTTACCAGAGCGACAAGCTGCCGTGATTAAGAATCTGTTGCGCGATGGCTGCTGGCAGCAGCATACTCGACTGAGAGCCCCACATCGTTGTCTTCCAATGCACCGCAACTCTCCGGGAGGTTGCTCTGCAAACACAGGTCACAATCTCACCATCGGAACAAAAACATCCGATTTTCAAAGCCAGTTCGGTCAAGCCACTACGACTATGAAGCTGACGGGAACCCAGCGGGCGGAATAGCATATTTCGTCCGCAAGGTTGATTTTCCCGAAAGCATTGTTGGTCGAGACTGAGACATGCGCCGTCGGGACAAGAATCCAGCGAGCGGGAGCCATGGGCGTTAGCATTGGTCAGACCGAGAAAGCCCCACATCGCTGAGTGTCTTCCATACACCGCAACTTTCCGGGGTTGTTTTGCCGTAAACACAGGTCACAATCTCAATGATCGATCAGTGAAAATATGTTCGATTTTTTTGCCAGCTCTTACTCAAGCCATCATTGACTTGGTAAAGCCGACGGGAACTCCAGCGGGCGGAAGGATGGCCGTCCGCCGGGTTGTTTTCCCGTATGGTCGAGCAGACAAGCGCCGTGGACAAGAATCCAGCGAGCGGGAGCAAAGCGGGCAACAGCATGGTCGACCGAGAGCCCCACATCGCCGAGTGTCTTCCACGGCACCGCAACTCTCCGGGAGGTTGCCCCGTAAACACAGTCAATAATCTCAATGATCGGAATGTGAAAATATCCGATTTTATTAGTTCTTAGTCAAGCCATTATTGACTTGGTGAAAGCTGACGGGAACCCAGCGGGCAATAGCATGGTCATACGCCGGGTTGATTTTCCGAAAGCATTGTTGGTCGAGAGTTAGGATAAGCGCCGTCCACCAGAATCCAGCGAGCGGCAGCTAGCGGGCAACAGCATGGTCGATCGAGGAGCCCCACATCGCCGAGTGTCTTCCTCACGGCACCGCAACTCTCCGGGGTTGCTGTAAACACCTCAGGTCACAATCGGATTTCCAGATCGATAACTGTGAAAATCTCATTCGATTTTGCCAGTTCCTACTCAAGCCATCATTGACTTGGTAAAGCTGACGGGAACCCAGCGTGGGCGGAAGGGATAGTCGTCCGCCGGGCGCTTTTCCTGCGGGCGAGAGTTAGACAAGAGCCGTGGACAAGAATCCAGCGAGCGGCAGCTAGCGGGCAATGCACAGTCGACCGAAAGCCCCACATCGCCGAGTTCCTTCCTCAACTCTGAAACCCTCGGGGGCCGCCCCATGAACACACTCTCAATCTCCGCATTTTTTCATTTCAATAGAAATGATACTTGCGTGAATATCGAAGATTTTCCCTACAGTAAGCTCATCCTTCAGAGAGGTGTTCACCCCCTTATATAACAATCCGATTTCCTTTTTGATTTGAAATCTCAAAGTTCGCACAATCGATTTTGCCAGTTCTTACTCAAGCCATCATTGACTTGGTAAAGCCGACGGGAACCCAGCGGGCGGAAGGATAGTCGTCCGCCGGGTTATTATTCCCGTGGGCGAGAGTTAGACAAGAGCCGTGGACAAGAATCCAGCGAGCGGCAGCTAGCGGGCAACAGCACAGTCGACCGAAAGCCCCCACATCGCCGAGTGTCTTCCTCAACTCCGACCTCCGGGGGCCGCCCCATGAACACACTCAATCTCCGCACTTTTTCATTTCAATAGAAATGATACTTTGAATATCGAAGATTTTTTTCTCATCCTTCAGAGAGGTGTTCACCCCCTATATAACAATCCGATTTCCTTTTGATTTGAAATCTCAATGTTCGTAATATCTCGATTTTTGCCAGTTCTTACCCAAGCTCATCATTGATTCTGGTAAAGCCGACGGGAACCCAGCGGGCGGAAGGAGGTCGTCCGCCGGGTTATTTTCCCGTGGGCGAGAGCGAGATAAGAGCCGTGGACAAGAATCCAGCCGAGCGGCAGCTAGCGGGCAACAGCACAGTCGACCGAAAGCCCCCACATCGCCGAGTGTCTTCCCTTAACTCCGAAACTCTCCGGGGGCCGCCCCATGAACGATACCTTCAATCTCCGCTGCATTTTTTCATTTCAATAGAAATGATGCTTTGAATATCGAAGATTTTTTCTCATCCTTCAGAGAGGTAGCCTACCCCTTATATAACAATCCTATTTCCTTTTGATTTGAAATCTCGATCGAATGTTCGGGTGACATTTCAATTTTTTGTCAGTTCTTACCCCGCTTCATCATTGACTAGGTAAAGTTCGACGGGAACCCAGCGGGCGGAAGGATAGCTCATCCGCCGGGTTTATTTTCCCGTGGGCGAGGAGTTAGAGCAAGAGCCGTGGACAAGAATCCAGCGAGCGGCAGCTAGCGGGCAACAGCACAGTCGACCGAAAGCCCCACATCGCCGAGTGTCTTCCACACTTTCAGAAAATTCCGGGGGCCAGCTCACGAACACACACTCCTCAATCTCCGCATTTTTTCATTTCCAATAGAAATGATGCTTTGAATATCGAAGATTTTTTTCTCATCCTTCAGAGAGGTGTTCAAGCACCCTTATATAACAAATCCGATTTCCTTTGATTTGAAATCTCAATGTTCGCACATTCAATTTTGCCAGTTCTTACTCAAGCCATCATTGACTTGGTAAAGCCGACGGGAACCCAGCGGGCGGAAGGATGGTCATGTCCGCCGGGTTATTTTCCTGGTCGAGAGTTAGACAAGCGCCGTGGACAAGAATCCAGCGAGCGGCAGCTAGCGGGCAACAGCACAGCGGCTCGACACCGAAAGCCCCCTACACATCGCCGGTAGAAGTGTCTTCCTCAACTCCGAAACCTCCGGGGCCGCACCACGAACACACTCAATTCAGCAGACCGATTTTGAAAACTGTTTTCACAGGGTAGGGGGCGGGGAGAAATTTGAGAAAATGTGCTTTGCGTGAATATCTCTCGACCGAATGTCCCTACAGTAAGCTCACCGAGATGTGCGCGACGCGGTCGGCCAAATTCCTAGTCGACCCCGCTCGGGTAGAAAAAAAAAAATTCAGCAGACCGATTTTGAAAACTGTTTTCACAGGGTAGGGGGCGGGGAGAAATTTGAGAAAATGTGCTTTGCGTGAATATCTCTCGACCGAATGTCCCTACAGTAAGCTCACCGAGATGTGCGCGACGCGGTCGGCCAAATTCCTAGTCGACCCCGCTCGGAGCGAAAAAAAAAAAATTCAGCAGACCGATTTTGAAAACTGTTTTCACAGGGTAGAGGGCGGGGAGAAATTTGAGAAAATGTGCTTTGCGTGAATATCTCTCGACCGAATGTCCCTACAGTAAGCTCACCGAGATGTGCGCGACGCGGTCGGCCAAATTCCTAGTCGACCCCGCTCGGAGCGAAAAAAAATTCAGCAGACCGATTTTGAAAACTGTTTTCACAGGGTAGGGGGAGGGGAGAAATTTGAGAAAATGTGCTTTCCGTGAATATCTCACGACCGAATGTCCCTACAGTAAGCTCACCGAGATGTGCCCGACGCGGTCGGCCAAATTCCTAGTGGACCCCGCTCGGGGAGAAAAAAAAAAAAAATTCAGCAGACCGATTTTGAAAACTGTTTTCACAGGGTAGGGGGAGGGGAGAAATTTGAGAAAATGTGCTTTGCGTGAATATCTCTCGACCGAATGTCCCTACAGTAAGCTCACCGAGATGTGCACGACGCGGTCGGCCAAATTCCTAGTCGACCCCGCTCGGAGCGAAAAAAAAAAATTTCAGCAGACCGATTTTGAAAACTGTTTTCACAGGGTAGGGGGAGGGGAGAAATTTGAGAAAATGTGCTTTGCGTGAATATCTCTCGACCGAATGTCCCTACAGTAAGCTCACCGAGATGTGCCCGACGCGGTCGGCCAAATTCCTAGTCGACCCCGCTCGGGTAGAAAAAAGAAAATTCAGCAGACCGATTTTGAAAACTGTTTTCACAGGGTAGGGGGCGGGGAGAAATTTGAGAAAATGTGCTTTGCGTGAATATCTCTCGACCGAATGTCCCTACAGTAAGCTCACCGAGATGTGCGCGACGCGGTCGGCCAAATTCCTAGTCGACCCCGCTCGGAGCGAAAAAAAAAAAAATTCAGCAGACCGATTTTGAAAACTGTTTTCACAGGGTAGGGGGCGGGGAGAAATTTGCGAAAATGTGCTTTGCGTGAATATCTCTCGACCGAATGTCCCTACAGTAAGCTCACCGAGATGTGCGCGACGCGGTCGGCCAAATTCCTAGTCGACCCCGCTCGGGGCGAAAAAAAAAAAATTCAGCAGACCGATTTTGAAAACTGTTTTCACAGAGTAGGGGGCGGGGAGAAATTTGAGAAAATGTGCTTTGCGTGAATATCTCTCGACCGAATGTCCCTACAGTAAGCTCACCGAGATGTGCGCGACGCGGTCGGCCAAATTCCTAGTCGACCCCGCTCGGGGCGAAAAAAAAAAAATTCAGCAGACCGATTTTGAAAACTGTTTTCACAGAGTAGGGGGCGGGGAGAAATTTGCGAAAATGTGCTTTGCGTGAATATCTCTCGACCGAATGTGCCTACAGTAAGCTCACCGAGATGTGCGCGACGCAGTCGGCCAAATTCCTAGTCGACCCCGCTCGGGGCGAAAAAAAAAAAATTCAGCAGACCGATTTTGAAAACTGTTTTCACAGAGTAGGGGGCGGGGAGAAATTTGAGAAAATGTGCTTTGCGTGAATATCTCTCGACCGAATGTCCCTACAGTAAGCTCACCGAGATGTGCGCGACGCGGTCGGCCAAATTCCTAGTCGACCCCGCTCGGGGCGAAAAAAAAAAAATTCAGCAACCGATTTTGAAAACTGTTTTCACAGAGTAGGGGGAGGGGAGAAATTTGCGAAAATGTGCTTTGCGTGAATATCTCTCGACCGAATGTGCCTAGAGTAAGCTCACCGAGATGTGCCCGACGCGGTCGTTCAAATTCCTAGTGGAACCCGCTCGGGGCGAAAAAAAAAAAATTCAGCAGACCGATTTTGAAAACTGTTTTCACAGGGTAGGGGGCGGGGAGAAATTTGGGAAAATGTGCTTTGCGTGAATATCTCTCGACCGAATGTCCCTACAGTAAGCTCACCGAGATGTGCCCGACGCGGTCGGCCAAGTTCCTAGTCGACCCCGCTCGGAGCGAAAAAAAAAAATTCAGCAGACCGATTTTGAAAACTGTTTTCACAGGGTAGAGGGCGGGGAGAAATTTGAGAAAATGTGCTTTGCGCGAATATCTCTCGACCGAATGTCCCTACAGTAAGCTCACCGAGATGTGCACGACGCGGTCGGTCAAATTCCTAGTGGAACCCGCTCGGGGCGAAAAAAAAAAAATTCAGCAGACCGACTTTGAAAACTGTTTTCACAGGGTTGGGGGCGGGGAGAAATTTGCGAAAATGTGCTTTGCGTGAATATCTCTCGACCGAATGTGCCTACAGTAAGCTCACCGAGATGTGCGCGACGCGGTCGGCCAAATTCCTAGTCGACCCCGCTCGGGGCGAAAAAAAAAAAATTCAGCAGACCGATTTTGAAAACTGTTTTCACAGAGTAGGGGGCGGGGAGAAATTTGCGAAAATGTGCTTTGCGTGAATATCTCTCGACCGAATGTGCCTACAGTAAGCTCACCGAGATGTGCGCGACGCAGTCGGCCAAATTCCTAGTCGACCCCGCTCGGGGCGAAAAAAAAAAAATTCAGCAGACCGATTTTGAAAACTGTTTTCACAGAGTAGGGGGCGGGGAGAAATTTGCGAAAATGTGCTTTGCGTGAATATCTCTCGACCGAATGTCCCTACAGTAAGCTCACCGAGATGTGCGCGACGCGGTCGGCCAAATTCCTAGTCGACCCCGCTCGGGGCGAAAAAAAAAAAATTCAGCAACCGATTTTGAAAACTGTTTTCACAGAGTAGGGGGCGGGGAGAAATTTGAGAAAATGTGCTTTGCGTGAATATCTCTCGACCGAATGTCCCTACAGTAAGCTCACCGAGATGTGCGCGACGCGGTCGGTCAAATTCCTAGTGGAACCCGCTCGGGGCGAAAAAAAAAAAATTCAGCAGACCGATTTTGAAAACTGTTTTCACAGGGTAGGGGGCGGGGAGAAATTTGGGAAAATGTGCTTTGCGTGAATATCTCTCGACCGAATGTCCCTACAGTAAGCTCACCGAGATGTGCCCGACGCGGTCGCCCAAGTTCCTAGTCGACCCCGCTCGGAGCGAAAAAAAAAAATTCAGCAGACCGATTTTGAAAACTGTTTTCACAGGGTAGAGGGCGGGGAGAAATTTGAGAAAATGTGCTTTGCGCGAATATCTCTCGACCGAATGTCCCTACAGTAAGCTCACCGAGATGTGCACGACGCGGTCGTTCAAATTCCTAGTGGAACCCGCTCGGGGCGAAAAAAAAAAAAATTCAGCAGACCGACTTTGAAAACTGTTTTCACATGGTAGGGGGCGGGGAGAAATTTGGGAAAATGTGCTTTGCGTGAATATCTCTCGACCGAATGTCCCTACAGTAAGCTCACCGAGATGTGCCCGACGCGGTCGGTCAAATTCCTAGTGGAACCCGCTCGGGGCGAAAAAGAAAATTCAGCAGACCGATTTTGAAAACTGTTTTCACAGGGTAGGGGGCGGGGAGAAATTTGGGAAAATGTGCTTTGCGTGAATATCTCTCGACCGAATGTGCCTACAGTAAGCTCACCGAGATGTGCGCGACGCGGTCGGCCAAATTCCTTGTCGACCCCGCTCGGGTAGAAAAAAAAAATTCAGCAGACCAATTTTGAAAACTGTTTTCACAGGGTAGGGGGCGGGGAGAAATTTGAGAAAATGTGCTTTGCGTGAATATCTCTCGACCGAATGTCCCTACAGTAAGCTCACCGAGAGCAACACGACGCGGTCGGCCAAATTCCTAGTCGACCCCGCTCGGAGCGAAAAAAAAAAAAATTCAGCAGACCGATTTTGAAAACTGTTTTCACAGGGTAGGGGGCGGGGAGAAATTTGCGAAAATGTGCTTTGCGTGAATATCTCTCGACCGAATGTCCCTACAGTAAGCTCACCGAGATGTGCCCGACGCGGTCGTCCAAATTCCTGAACGACCCCGCTCGGAGTGAAATGAAAATATAGCAGACCGACTTTGAGAACTGTATAAACAGGGCAGGGGGTGGGGAGAAACTTGCGAAAATGTGCTTTGTATGAATATTCCGCGACCGAATATCCCTAAATTACACTCCCTTTGAGAACTGTATAAACAGGGCAGGGGGTGGGGAGAAACTTGCGAAAATGTGCTTTGTATGAATATTCCGCGACCGAATATCCCTAAATTACACTCGCCGAAATTTACGCGACGCAATCGGCCTTATTCCTGAACGACCCCGCATGGAGTGGAAAAAGAAAAGTTCGGCAGACCGACTTTGAAAAAAAATGTTTTGGACAGGTAAGCGGGCGGGGAGAAACTTGGAAAAATGTCCTTTGCATGATTATCTCTCGACCGAATGTCCTTACAGAAAACTCACCGAGATGTACCCGACGCGGTCGGCCCAATTCCTGAACGACCCCGCACATAGTGGAAAAAAAAAAATTCAGCAGACCGACTTTGGGAACCCGTATTCACAGGGCAGGGGGCGGGGAGAAAGTTGCGAACATGGGCTAAGCATGGTGATTAATCGCCCGAATTTCACTAGAGTAACTTCAGGGAGATGGACCCGACGCGGACGGCCTAATTCCTGATATATCGCACTTAGTGGGGGAAAAAAAAAATCAGCAAAGCGACTGTGGAGACTGTATTAACCGGGCAGGGGGCGGGAAGAAAATTGGGAAAATGTGCTTTGTATGAATATTCCCCCCCCCCCCCCCCACAGTGCGCTCACAGAGGTGAACCCGACGCGGTCGGCCAAAATCCTGATCGACCCGTCATTGAGTGAAAACAAAAAAAAATCATCAGACCGAATTTGAGAACTGTTTTCACTGGGCAGGGGGCGGGGAGAAACTTGCGAAAACTTGTGCTTTGCATGAATATCTGTCGTCCGTATGTCCCTACATAACACTCGCCGACATCTACCGGACGCGGTGGGCCAAATTCCTTGGTCGACCCCGCATGGAGTGAAAAAAAAAAAAAATCAGCAGACCGATTTTAAAAGAAATGAATTCGCCTGGGAGAGGGCGGGGAGGAACACGCGATAACGAGCTTTGCGGAGTTCTCTCTAGATTGAACGTCCCTTTGGTACGCTCACCGAGTCTTACCCGATGCGGTCGGCCAAATTCCTGGTCAACCTCGCATGAACAGAAAAAAGAAATTCAGCAGATCGATCTTAAAACTGTACTGGCGGGGTGGCGGGCGGGGAGAAGATTGCGAGAACGGGCTTTTTCGGAGTTATTCCTCGACCCAATGTCTCTGCAGTAAGCTCACCGACATTTACCCGGCGCGGTCGGCCTTATTCCTGCACGACTCCGAATGGAGTGAAAAAACAAAAATGAGCGGACCGATTTCGAGAATTGTTTCCATCGGGTAGAAACGCCGGATTGCGCTTCCTGTGTTCAAACAGCCTCGACATTTCTTGGAGGACCCTTTCCGGTTGTCAATGTCGATATAACGTCCGTCTTCTCGTCCACACTTCGTTGTTCCCAAGTTGCTACTGGGTACATCTTACCTGTTTAAACCTCATCACCTTCGTTGGGAACGCCTTCTAAAATAAACTACGCACTTCCCGGGCCACAGCCGGCCACGTAAACCGGTTTTTTAGACTACACATGGAGAAAAATGAAATTGAGTGGATTCGAACTTACCGCCTTCTTCAAACAGGACGGGCCGGGACGACTTCGAGACCAGACGTTTCTCCACCTTTATTTATTTTGAAATACTCCCTCCTAATCAGTCGCGCTTGATTATCCGCGGCGTTATCGTCATCATAATGCAGCAGTTTCCGCGTCATCACACTAGAAGTGAGGGGGGAGAGAGAGAGAGAGAAAAAGAAAAGAAAATTAGCAAAAGTTGACTAATTGCGACCAGCCGCCCCCCGCCACTGAAACCCCGCCGTTAGAGATATCAGGTCCACTTTGGCATTATATATTTCATTACATACGCAGAATTCGCGTTACTCCCTTCCATTAGGTGCACCTGGATGCGTGATGGGGCTTTCTTATTCACCTATTTTTTTTTTTTTTTTTTTTTTCAGAAAACTTCACAACAGGAAAATCCGAGTTATTTGAAATAGCCAGGAGACACCTTTTTCTTTCTTTTTTTTCTTTTTTCTTTTTTAATTCGGTTACTCTATCACGAGATGTGGGGGAGCAAGATGCTCCCGTCGTTTAATCGGAATTAGCTTTCCTAGGCTGTCATCATCTATTTGTAGAATTAACTGAAAAGAGAGAGAGGGAGAAAAAAAAAAGAGTGAAGAAAATATATTATGCGTGCGACGCATTTCTTAAACGAAATTTGAGTTTTAAATAAGTCTAACAATTAAAACATACGATAAACACTTTTCAAAACGGTACGTTCAATCGAC
>CM074201.1:17500-32500 GCA_037179385.1 Holothuria scabra
GCCTCTTTGAGGAGAGCAAGTATTGCTCTTCATCCAAATCAAAAGTGCCCCGAAGGACGCTCAAGAAATGTCGGCGGATCCCAAAACGAGGAATCTCGCCCTGCTTCTGGCATCCCGGAGTCGACGGACGACCGCCAGTCACGACGAATGACATTTGTGCACCCGAGAGACTCGGTTGATAACACGCCAACTCCGAGGCGGTAACCGGCCTAGAGACGTTCGGTCCGGTCCGTCACGGGGAAAGGTGCCACCCTCCGAGCACTCGAGCAATGTTTCGGCGAAAACGTGGCGACGACGCCGAACTCGGGCGGGAGCCCTAGGCAGGTGCCGATGGCATGATTCTGACAAGACGCAGCGGTTAGTTAACCGCTACGCCGAGCGATTCTCCGGCCTCGAAGGGCCGATTCGACCAAAAAAGGTCATCTTTTGTCGTTATTACTGGACGCTCAGTCGGACGTGGTTCCAGTCACAAGGGACCGCGGAACCGCCATTTGCGTTCGAAATGTCGATGATCAGTGAGTCCTGCAATTCACATTCGCTCTCGCATCTTACTGCGTTCTTCATCGACGCACGAGCCGAGTGATCCACCACCGAGAATTGTGGTTTAAAAAGTTTGTGTGTTTAAGCTGTTGATGAGAGCGCTGCGGGCCGCATTGGCCGCTGCGTCGCCACCCGACGAGCCTCCGCATCGGGGAGATCGCCCTGTCAGCGTCCCGGCGAATGGGAGCCGGAAGGCCTCAGCAATTCGAGGTACTCTCTCTGCGACAGATCGGTCTCTGAGGATACGAGGCAGTCGCTTACTCCTCGCATCCCGCTTCTGACCCCGACACCCATCCGGCGAGCGACCACTGAACGCTTCGCACGAGGATGGATGGAGTCGGGGACCGTGTTTTACGTGTGGGACCCAGCGAGTGGATTTGTTTTGTTCTGACGGTGAGGGTCCCGGTCGCTTTTGGCCGGTCTTTAAAGCTTCGACCCCATTCGGAAGAAGCCGATTTTTTCTTTTTATTTCGGGGGCGGACGCACCGGTAAAGACGGCCGCGTCGGGCAAAAACCCGTGTGCGCCGCCCCCATCGATTTCTCTCACGGTTTCTCGTTGCCGAGTTGCCGTTAATGATCCTTCCGCAGGTTCACCTACGGAAACCTTGTTACGACTTTTACTTCCTCTAAATGATCAAGTTTGACCGTCTTCTCGTCACGCCCAGTACAGACGCCGCAAGACATCTGCCGGACGGTCGATCCGATGGCCTCACTAAGCCATTCGATCGGTAGTAGCGACGGGCGGTGTGTACAAAGGGCAGGGACGTAATCAATGCGAGCTGATGACTCGCGTTTACTTGGAATTCCTCGTTCAAGGGACACAATTACAAGTCCCTGTCCCCAGCACGGAGAAGTCTCAGCGGGTTACCCGGACCTGTCGGCCGAGGGTGAGAGACCCGCTGCTTGCGCCAGTGTAGCGCGCGTGCGGCCCCGGACATCTAAGGGCATCACAGACCTGTTATTGCTCCATCTCGTATGGCTAAAAGCCATTTGTCCCTCTAAGAAGTTCGCGGCGTACCTCGACGGGTAGCCGGACTATTTAGCAAGCCGGAGTCTCGTTCGTTATCGGAATTAACCAGACAAATCGCTCCACCAACTAAGAACGGCCATGCACCACCATCCACAAAATCAAGAAAGAGCTCTCAATCTGTCAATCCTCACTGTGTCCGGGCCGGGTAGGTTTCCGTGTTGAGTCAAATTAAGCCGCAGGCTCCACTCCTGGTGGTGCCCTTCCGTCAATTCCTTTAAGTTTCAGCTTTGCAACCATACTTCCCCCGGAACCCAAAGACTTTGGTTTTCCGGAGAGTTGCCCGCCGCGTCATGGGAGGAACGCCGGCGAATTACGAGTTGGTATCGTTTATGGTCGGAACTAGGGCGGTATCTGATCGCCTTCGATCCTCCGACTTTCGTTCTTGATCAATGAAGACATTCTTGGCAAATGCTTTCGCTGTCGGGCGTCTTGCGACGATCCAAGAATTTCACCTCTCACGCCGCAATACGAATGCCCCCGGCAGTCCCTCTTGATCATTACCTCTGGATCTAAAGACCAACGAAATAGAACCGAGGTCCTGTTCCACTATTCCATGCTGAGCTGTTCCGGCACTTGGGCCTGCTTTGAACACTCCAATTTTCTCAAAGTAAACGTTCCAGTCTCGCACGGCACTCAGTTAAGAGCACCGCACGACCAACCGGAGGACTGGCCGGGATCAAACTCCCGCCCGCCCGCTCCGCCGACGAAGACGCCGAACGAAGGGACGGCACACGGGAACGGGCAGTACTCGCCTCGCGGCGGACCACCCGCCCCGACCAGACATCCGACTACGAGCTTTTTAACTGCAGCAAATTTAATATACGCTGCTGGAGCTGGAATTACCGCGGCTGCTGGCACCAGACTTGCCCTCCAGTAGATCCTCGTTAAAGGATTTAAAGTGTACTCATTCCGATCACAGAGCCTCCGAAGAGGCCTGTATCGTTATTTTTTGTCACTACCTCCCCGTGTCAGGAGTGGGTAATTTGCGTGCCTGCTGCCTTCCTTGGATGTGGTAGCCGTTTCTCAGGCTCCCTCTCCGGAATCGAACCCTGATTCTCCGTTACCCGTCACTACCATGATAAGCGCATAACGTACCATCGACAGTTGATAGAGCAGACATTTGAAGGGAGCGTCGCCGGTGCGAGACCGTGCGATCGGCTGGGTTATCTAGAGTTCACCAGCGGAGACCGGGCCCGCCGAAGCGAGACACCGGGCTGGCCTTGTTCCTAATAAAAGCACGCTTCCCCCGAAGGGTCGGCGCTTAGATGCATGTATTAGCTCTAGAATTACCACAGTTATCCATGGTCGTGAACTGGCTCCAATGAACCATAACTGATCTAATGAGCCATCTGCAGTTTCTCGGTTAATACACGATTGTACTTAGACGTGCATGGCTTAATCTTTGAGACAAGCATATGACTACTGGCAGGATCAACCAGGTAGCTAGACGGAGGCCGTCTCCTCGGGGAAGAGAGCGGCTCGTCGAGCTTAAATATGGGTAACCGACACCTCCCCGACAAGCGGGAATGGAGCGACACCCCAATGCCATTGAAAACGGCTCATCATTTCTTGTTTACACGCATTCCGACTAGGAACAAGAGTGTTCCCGTGAATTCTTTCTTCCCCTGTGTCACAGTGATTTCTCGTGAGAGGATGACGGGCCGATCCTTATTAAAAGGGACGGCAAGTTCTGAGTTCGCCTGGGGCGGTGGCCGAGACGTGTCCCGGTATTCCAACCGCTCGTCCAGAGCGAGCCATCTGTGCCTCGGTGAAGCCGACGGGAACCCAGCGGGCAACAGCATGGTCGTCCGCCGGGTTGATTTCCCGAAAGCATTGTTGGTCGAGAGTTAGACAAGCGCCGTGGACAAGAAACCAGCGAGCGGGAGCAAGCGGGCAACAGCATGGTCGACCGAAAGCCCCACATCGCCGATTGTCTTCCTCGGCACCGCAACTCTCCGGGGCTGCCCCATGAACACACTCGCAGTCTCCGGATTTCACATTTCGGCAAGTGGAAATGTATTTTTCTCCAGAGAGGTGTTCACCCCTTATATTACAATCCGATTTCCTTTTGATTTGAAATATCAATCATCGGACCATAGTCAATTTTGCCAATTCTTACTCAAGCCACCATTAAGGGTGAAGCCGACGGGAAGCCAGCGGGCAACAGCATGGTCGTCCGCCGGGTTGTTTTCCCGAAAGCATTTTTGGTCGAGAGTTAGACAAGCGCCGTGGACAAGAATTCAGCGAGCGAGAGCAAGCGGGCAACAGCATGGTCGACCGAGAGCCCCACATCGCCGAGTGTCTTCCACGGCACCGCAACTCTCCGGGAGGTTGCCCCGTAAACACAGTCACAATCTCAATGATCGGAATGTGAAAATATCCGATTTTGCCAGTTCTTATTCAAGCCATTATTGACTTGGTGAAGCTGACGGGAACCCAGCGGGCAATAGCATGGTCATACGCCGGGTTGATTTCCCGAAAGCATTGTTGGTCGAGAGTTAGACAAGCGCCGGGGACAAGAATCCAGCGAGCGGGAGCAAGCAGGCAACAGCATGGTCGACCGAGAGCCCCACATCGCCGAGTGTCTTCCACGGCACCGCAACTCTCCGGGGGGTTGCCCCGTAAACACAGTCACAATCTCAATGATCGGACTGTGAAAATATTCGATTTTGCCAGTTCTTACTCAAGCCATCATTGACTTGGTGAAGCCGACGGGAACCCAGCGGGCGGAAGGATGGTCGTCCGCCGGGTTGTTTTCCCGTATGGTCGAGTTAGACAAGCGCCGTGGACAAGAATCCAGCGAGCGGGAGCAAGCGGGCAACAGCATGGTCGACCGAGAGCCCCACATCGCCGAGTGTCTTCCACGGCACCGCAACTCTCCGGGAGGTTGCCCCGTAAACACAGTCACAATCTCAATGATCGGAATGTGAAAATATCCGATTTTGCCAGTTCTTATTCAAGCCATTATTGACTTGGTGAAGCTGACGGGAACCCAGCGGGCAATAGCATGGTCATACGCCGGGTTGATTTCCCGAAAGCATTGTTGGTCGAGAGTTAGACAAGCGCCGTGGACAAGAATCCAGCGAGCGGGAGCAAGCAGGCAACAGCATGGTCGACCGAGAGCCCCACATCGCCGAGTGTCTTCCACGGCACCGCAACTCTCCGGGGGGTTGCCCCGTAAACACAGTCACTATCTCAATGATCGGACTGTGAAAATATTCGATTTTGCCAGTTCTTACTCAAGCCATCATTGACTTGGTAAAGCCGACGGGAACCCAGCGGGCGGAAGGATAGTCGTCCGCCGGGTTATTTTCCCGTGGGCGAGAGTTAGACAAGAGCCGTGGACAAGAATCCAGCGAGCGGCAGCTAGCGGGCAACAGCACAGTCGACCGAAAGCCCCCACATCGCCGAGTGTCTTCCTCAACTCCGAAACCCTCCGGGGGCCGCCCCATGAACACACTCTCAATCTCCGCACTTTTTCATTTCAATAGAAATGATACTTTGAATATCGAAGATTTTTTTCTCATCCTTCAGAGAGGTGTTCACCCCCTTATATAACAATCCGATTTCCTTTTGATTTGAAATCTCAAAGTTCGCACATTCGATTTTGCCAGTTCTTACTCAAGCCATCATTGACTTGGTAAAGCCGACGGGAACCCAGCGGGCGGAAGGATAGTCGTCCGCCGGGTTATTTTCCCGTGGGCGAGAGTTAGACAAGAGCCGTGGACAAGAATCCAGCGAGCGGCAGCTAGCGGGCAACAGCACAGTCGACCGAAAGCCCCCACATCGCCGAGTGTCTTCCTCAACTCCGAAACCCTCCGGGGGCCGCCCCATGAACACACTCTCAATCTCCGCACTTTTTCATTTCAATAGAAATGATACTTTGAATATCGAAGATTTTTTTCTCATCCTTCAGAGAGGTGTTCACCCCCTTATATAACAATCCGATTTCCTTTTGATTTGAAATCTCAAAGTTCGCACATTCGATTTTGCCAGTTCTTACTCAAGCCATCATTGACTTGGTAAAGCCGACGGGAACCCAGCGGGCGGAAGGATAGTCGTCCGCCGGGTTATTTTCCCGTGGGCGAGAGTTAGACAAGAGCCGTGGACAAGAATCCAGCGAGCGGCAGCTAGCGGGCAACAGCACAGTCGACCGAAAGCCCCCACATCGCCGAGTGTCTTCCTCAACTCCGAAACCCTCCGGGGGCCGCCCCATGAACACACTCTCAATCTCCGCATTTTTTCATTTCAATAGAAATGATACTTTGAATATCGAAGATTTTTTTCTCATCCTTCAGAGAGGTGTTCACCCCCTTATATAACAATCCGATTTCCTTTTGATTTGAAATCTCAATGTTCGCACATTTCAATTTTGCCAGTTCTTACTCAAGCCATCATTGACTTGGTAAAGCCGACGGGAACCCAGCGGGCGGAAGGATGGTCGTCCGCCGGGTTATTTTCCCGTGGGCGAGAGTTAGACAAGAGCCGTGGACAAGAATCCAGCGAGCGGCAGCTAGCGGGCAACAGCACAGTCGACCGAAAGCCCCCACATCGCCGAGTGTCTTCCTCAACTCCGAAACCCTCCGGGGGCCGCCCCATGAACACACTCTCAATCTCCGCATTTTTTCATTTCAATAGAAATGATACTTTGAATATCGAAGATTTTTTTCTCATCCTTCAGAGAGGTGTTCACCCCCTTATATAACAATCCGATTTCCTTTTGATTTGAAATCTCAATGTTCGCACATTCAATTTTGCCAGTTCTTACTCAAGCCATCATTGACTTGGTAAAGCCGACGGGAACCCAGCGGGCGGAAGGATGGTCGTCCGCCGGGTTATTTTCCCGTGGTCGAGAGTTAGACAAGCGCCGTGGACAAGAATCCAGCGAGCGGCAGCTAGCGGGCAACAGCACAGTCGACCGAAAGCCCCCACATCGCCGAGTGTCTTCCTCAACTCCGAAAACCTCCGGGGGCCGCACCACGAACACACTCAATCTCCGCATTTTTCATTTCAATAGAAATGATGCTTTGAATATCGAAGATTTTTTTTCTCATCCTTCAGAGAGGTGTTCACCCCCTTATATAACAATCCGATTTCCTTTTGATTTGAAATCTCAATGATCGGAGGAAAGAACTTAAGCAGACCGATTATGTAAAAGTCTCCCCGTCTGCCGGGTAGCAGACGGGGAGAAACTTGCGATAATATGCTTAGCATGAATATCCCTCGACCGAATGTCCCTACAGCGAGCTCACCGAGATTTACGCGACGCGATCGGCCCAATTCCTGGTCGACCCCGCTCGGGGCGAAAAAAAAAAAAAAAAATTTCAGCAGACCGATTTTGAAAACTTGTTTCACAGGGTAGGGGGCGTGTAGAGATTTGCGGTAATATGCTTTGCGTGAATCTCTCTCGACCGAATGTCCCTACAGTAAGCTCACCGAGATGTGCACCACGCGGTCGGCCAAATTCCTGGTCGACCCCGCTCGGGGCGAAAAAAAATTCAGCAGACCGATTTTGAAAACTGTTTTCACAGGGTAGAGGACGGGGAGAAATGTGAGAAAATGTGCATTGCGTGAATATCTCTCGACCGAATGTCCCTACAGTAAGCTCACCGAGATGTACCCGACGCGGTCGACCAAATTCCTAATCAACCCCTCATTGAGTGAAAAAAAAAAATCAGCACACCGACTTTGTGAACTGTTTTCAAAGGGAAGGGGGCGGGGAGAGACTTGCGAGAATGTGCTTTGCATGAATATCCCTCGCCCGAATTTCCTCACATTACATTCACCGAAATTAACCCGACGCGGTCGGCCAAATTCCTGAACGACCCCGCTCGGGGCGAAAAAAAAATTGAGCAGACCGATCTTGAAAACTGTATTCACCAGGCGGGGGGGGGGGAAACTTGCGAAAATGTGGTTCGCGTGAATATCTGTCGACCGAATGTCCCTAGAATAAACTCATCGAGATGTACCCGATTCAGTCGGCCTTATTCCTGAACGACCCTGCACAGAGTGAAAAAAAAATTCAGCAGACCGACTCTGAGAACTGTTTTCGAAGAGCAGGGGGCGGGAAGAGACTTGCGAAAATGTGCTTTATATGAATATTCCTCGACCGAATATAACTACATTACACTCGCCTTTATTGACGCGTCGCGGTGTGCCAAATTCCTGAACGACCCCGCACGGAGTGAAATGAAGATATAGCAGACCGACTTTGAGAACTGTATAAACAGGGCAGGGGGTGGGGAGAAACTTCCGAAAATGTGCTTTGTATGAATATTCCTCGATCGAATATCCCTAAATTACACTCGCCGAAATTTAGGCGACGCAATCGGCCTTATTCCTGAACGACCCCGCATGGAGTGGAAAAAAAAAGTTCAGCAGACCGACTTTGAAAAAAACTGTTTTGGACAGGTTAGCGGGCGAGGAGAAACTTGGAAAAATGTCCTTTGCATGAATATCTCTCGACCAAGTGTCCTTACAGAAAACTCACCGAGATGTACCCGACGCGGTCGGCCAAATTCCTAGTCGACCCCGCACGGAGTGAAAAAAAAAATTCAGCAAAGCGACTTTGAAAACTGTTTTGGACAGGTAGCGGGCGGGGAGAAATTTGCGAAAATGTACTTTGCATGAATATCTCTCGATCGAATGTCCCTACAATAAATTCACCGAAATTTACCCGACGCGGTCTGCCAAATTCCTGAACGACCCCGCTCGGGGCGAAAAAAAAAAAAAATTAGCAGACCGATCTTGAAAACTGTATTCACCGGGCAGGGGGGCGGGAGAAACTTGCGAAAATGTGGTTCGCGTGAATATCTGTCGACCGAATGTCCCTAGAATAAACTCATCGAGATGTACCCGATCCAGTCGGCCTTATTCCTGAACGACCCTGCACAGAGTGAAAAAAAAATTCAGCAGACCGACTCTGAGAACTGTTTTCACAGGGTAGAGGGCGGGGAGAAATTTGCGAAAATGTGCTTTGCGTGAATATTTCTCGACCGAATGTCCCTACAGCAAACTCACCGAGATGTGCACGACGCGGTCGCTCTAAATCCTGGTCGACCTTGCTCGGGCCGAAAAAAAAAATTCAGCAGACCGATTTTGAAAACTGTTTTCAAGGGGTAGGGGGCGGGGAGAAATTTGCGAAAATGTGGTTCGCTTGAATATCTGTCGACCGAATGTCCCTAGAATAAACTCATCGAGATGTACCCGATCCAGTCGGCCTTATTCCTGAACGACCCTGCACAGAGTGAAAAAAAAAAAGAAAAATTCAGCAGACCGACTCTGAGAACTGTTTTCACAGGGTAGAGGGCGGGGAGAAATTTGCGAAAATGTGCTTTGCGTGAATATTTCTCGACCGAATGTCCCTACAGCAAACTCACCGAGATGTGCACGACGCGGTCGCTCTAAATCCTGGTCGACCTTGCTCGGGCCGAAAAAAAAAATTCAGCAGACCGATTTTGAAAACTGTTTTCAAGGGGTAGGGGGCGGGGAGAAATTTGCGAAAATGTGGTTCGCTTGAATATCTGTCGACCGAATGTCCCTAGAATAAACTCATCAAAATGTACCCGATCTAGTCGGCCTTATTCCTGAACGACCCTGCACAGAGTGAAAAAAAAAAGAAAAATTCAGCAGACCGACTCTGAGAACTGTTTTCACAGGGTAGAGGGCGGGGAGAAATTTGAGAAAATGTGCTTTGCGTGAATATCTCTCGACCGAATGTCCCTACAGTAAGCTCACCGAGATGTGCCCGACGCGGTCGTTCAAATTCCTAGTGGACCCCGCTCGGGGCGAAAAAAAAAAATTCAGCAGACCGATTTTGAAAACTGTTTTCACAGGGTGGAGGGCGGGGAGAAATTTGCGAAAATGTGCTTTGCGTGAATATCTCTCGACCGAATGTCCCTACAGTAAGCTCACCGAGATGTGCCCGACGCGGTCGGTCAAATTCCTAGTGGACCCCGCTCGGAGCGAAAAAAAAAAAATTCAGCAGACCGATTTTGAAAACTGTTTTCACAGGGTAGGGGGCGGGGAGAAATTTGAGAAAATGTGCTTTGCGTGAATATCTCTCGACCGAATGTCCCTACAGTAAGCTCACCGAGATGTGCGCGACGCGGTCGGCCAAATTCCTAGTCGACCCCGCTCGGAGCGAAAAAAAAAAATTCAGCAGACCGATTTTGAAAACTGTTTTCACAGAGTAGGGGGCGGGGAGAAATTTGAGAAAATGTGCTTTGCGTGAATATCTCTCGACCGAATGTGCCTACAGTAAGCTCACCGAGATGTGCGCGACGCGGTCGGCCAAATTCCTAGTCGACCCCGCTCGGGTAGAAAAAAAAAAATTCAGCAGACCGATTTTGAAAACTGTTTTCACAGAGTAGGGAGCGGGGAGAAATTTGAGAAAATGTGGTTCGCGTGAATATCTGTCGACCGAATGTCCCTACAGTAAGCTCACCGAGATGTGCGCGACGCGGTCGTTCAAATTCCTAGTGGACCCCGCTCGGGTAGAAAAAAGAAAATTCAGCAGACCGATTTTGAAAACTGTTTTCACAGGGTAGGGGGAGGGGAGAAATTTGCGAAAATGTGCTTTGCGTGAATATCTCTCGACCGAATGTCCCTACAGTAAGCTCACCGAGATGTGCGCGACGCGGTCGGTCAAATTCCTAGTGGACCCCGCTCGGAGCGAAAAAAAAAAAATTCAGCAGACCGATTTTGAAAACTGTTTTCACAGGGTAGGGGGCGGGGAGAAATTTGAGAAAATGTGCTTTGCGCGAATATCTCTCGACCGAATGTCCCTACAGTAAGCTCACCGAGATGTGCGCGACGCGGTCGGCCAAATTCCTAGTCGAACCCGCTCGGGGCGAAAAAAAAAAAATTCAGCAGACCGACTTTGAAAACTGTTTTCACAGGGTTGGGGGCGGGGAGAAATTTGAGAAAATGTGCTTTGCGTGAATATCTCTCGACCGAATGTGCCTACAGTAAGCTCACCGAGATGTGCGCGACGCGGTCGGCCAAATTCCTAGTCGACCCCGCTCGGGGCGAAAAAAAAAAAATTCAGCAGACCGATTTTGAAAACTGTTTTCACAGAGTAGGGGGCGGGGAGAAATTTGCGAAAATGTGGTTCGCGTGAATATCTGTCGACCGAATGTCCCTACAGTAAGCTCACCGAGATGTGCGCGACGCGGTCGGCCAAATTCCTAGTCGACCCCGCTCGGGGCGAAAAAAAAAAAATTCAGCAGACCGATTTTGAAAACTGTTTTCACAGGGTAGGGGGCGGGGAGAAATTTGCGAAAATGTGCTTTGCGTGAATATCTCTCGACCGAATGTCCCTACAGTAAGCTCACCGAGATGTGCCCGACGCGGTCGGCCAAATTCCTAGTCGACCCCGCTCGGAGCGAAAAAAAAAAATTCAGCAGACCGATTTTGAAAACTGTTTTCACAGGGTAGAGGGCGGGGAGAAATTTGAGAAAATGTGCTTTGCGCGAATATCTCTCGACCGAATGTCCCTACAGTAAGCTCACCGAGATGTGCACGACGCGGTCGGTCAAATTCCTAGTGGAACCCGCTCGGGGCGAAAAAAAAAAAATTCAGCAGACCGACTTTGAAAACTGTTTTCACAGGGTTGGGGGCGGGGAGAAATTTGCGAAAATGTGCTTTGCGTGAATATCTCTCGACCGAATGTGCCTACAGTAAGCTCACCGAGATGTGCGCGACGCGGTCGGCCAAATTCCTAGTCGACCCCGCTCGGGGCGAAAAAAAAAAAATTCAGCAGACCGATTTTGAAAACTGTTTTCACAGAGTAGGGGGCGGGGAGAAATTTGCGAAAATGTGCTTTGCGTGAATATCTCTCGACCGAATGTGCCTACAGTAAGCTCACCGAGATGTGCGCGACGCAGTCGGCCAAATTCCTAGTCGACCCCGCTCGGGGCGAAAAAAAAAAAATTCAGCAGACCGATTTTGAAAACTGTTTTCACAGAGTAGGGGGCGGGGAGAAATTTGCGAAAATGTGCTTTGCGTGAATATCTCTCGACCGAATGTCCCTACAGTAAGCTCACCGAGATGTGCCCGACGCGGTCGGTCAAATTCCTAGTGGACCCCGCTCGGAGCGAAAAAAAAAAATTCAGCAGACCGATTTTGAAAACTGTTTTCACAGAGTAGGGGGCGGGGAGAAATTTGAGAAAATGTGCTTTGCGTGAATATCTCTCGACCGAATGTGCCTACAGTAAGCTCACCGAGATGTGCGCGACGCGGTCGGCCAAATTCCTAGTCGACCCCGCTCGGGGCGAAAAAAAAAAAATTCAGCAACCGATTTTGAAAACTGTTTTCACAGAGTAGGGGGCGGGGAGAAATTTGAGAAAATGTGCTTTGCGTGAATATCTCTCGACCGAATGTCCCTACAGTAAGCTCACCGAGATGTGCGCGACGCGGTCGGTCAAATTCCTAGTGGAACCCGCTCGGGGCGAAAAAAAAAAAATTCAGCAGACCGATTTTGAAAACTGTTTTCACAGGGTAGGGGGCGGGGAGAAATTTGGGAAAATGTGCTTTGCGTGAATATCTCTCGACCGAATGTCCCTACAGTAAGCTCACCGAGATGTGCCCGACGCGGTCGCCCAAGTTCCTAGTCGACCCCGCTCGGAGCGAAAAAAAAAAATTCAGCAGACCGATTTTGAAAACTGTTTTCACAGGGTAGAGGGCGGGGAGAAATTTGAGAAAATGTGCTTTGCGCGAATATCTCTCGACCGAATGTCCCTACAGTAAGCTCACCGAGATGTGCACGACGCGGTCGTTCAAATTCCTAGTGGAACCCGCTCGGGGCGAAAAAATTCAGCAGACCGACTTTGAAAACTGTTTTCACATGGTAGGGGGCGGGGAGAAATTTGGGAAAATGTGCTTTGCGTGAATATCTCTCGACCGAATGTCCCTACAGTAAGCTCACCGAGATGTGCCCGACGCGGTCGGTCAAATTCCTAGTGGAACCCGCTCGGGGCGAAAAAGAAAATTCAGCAGACCGATTTTGAAAACTGTTTTCACAGGGTAGGGGGCGGGGAGAAATTTGGGAAAATGTGCTTTGCGTGAATATCTCTCGACCGAATGTGCCTACAGTAAGCTCACCGAGATGTGCGCGACGCGGTCGGCCAAATTCCTTGTCGACCCCGCTCGGGTAGAAAAAAAAAATTCAGCAGACCAATTTTGAAAACTGTTTTCACAGGGTAGGGGGCGGGGAGAAATTTGAGAAAATGTGCTTTGCGTGAATATCTCTCGACCGAATGTCCCTACAGTAAGCTCACCGAGATGTGCGCGACGCGGTCGGCCAAATTCCTAGTCGACCCCGCTCGGAGCGAAAAAAAAAAAAATTCAGCAGACCGATTTTGAAAACTGTTTTCACAGGGTAGGGGGCGGGGAGAAATTTGCGAAAATGTGCTTTGCGTGAATATCTCTCGACCGAATGTCCCTACAGTAAGCTCACCGAGATGTGCCCGACGCGGTCGTCCAAATTCCTGAACGACCCCGCTCGGAGTGAAATGAAAATATAGCAGACCGACTTTGAGAACTGTATAAACAGGGCAGGGGGTGGGGAGAAACTTGCGAAAATGTGCTTTGTATGAATATTCCGCGACCGAATATCCCTAAATTACACTCCCTTTGAGAACTGTATAAACAGGGCAGGGGGTGGGGAGAAACTTGCGAAAATGTGCTTTGTATGAATATTCCGCGACCGAATATCCCTAAATTACACTCGCCGAAATTTACGCGACGCAATCGGCCTTATTCCTGAACGACCCCGCATGGAGTGGAAAAAGAAAAGTTCGGCAGACCGACTTTGAAAAAAAATGTTTTGGACAGGTAAGCGGGCGGGGAGAAACTTGGAAAAATGTCCTTTGCATGATTATCTCTCGACCGAATGTCCTTACAGAAAACTCACCGAGATGTACCCGACGCGGTCGGCCCAATTCCTGAACGACCCCGCACATAGTGGGAAAAATTCAGCAGACCGACTTTGGGAACCCGTATTCACAGGGCAGGGGGCGGGGAGAAAGTTGCGAACATGGGCTAAGCATGGTGATTAATCGCCCGAATTTCACTAGAGTAACTTCAGGGAGATGGACCCGACGCGGACGGCCTAATTCCTGATATATCGCACTTAGTGGGGGAAAAAAAAATCAGCAAAGCGACTGTGGAGACTGTATTAACCGGGCAGGGGGCGGGAAGAAAATTGGGAAAATGTGCTTTGTATGAATATTCCCCCCCCCCCCCCCACAGTGCGCTCACAGAGGTGAACCCGACGCGGTCGGCCAAAATCCTGATCGACCCGTCATTGAGTGAAAACAAAAAAAAATCATCAGACCGAATTTGAGAACTGTTTTCACTGGGCAGGGGGCGGGGAGAAACTTGCGAAAACTTGTGCTTTGCATGAATATCTGTCGTCCGTATGTCCCTACATAACACTCGCCGACATCTACCGGACGCGGTGGGCCAAATTCCTTGGTCGACCCCGCATGGAGTGATAAAAAAAAAAAAAAAAAAAAATCAGCAGACCGATTTTAAAAGAAATGAATTCGCCTGGGAGAGGGCGGGGAGGAACACGCGATAACGAGCTTTGCGGAGTTCTCTCTAGATTGAACGTCCCTTTGGTACGCTCACCGAGTCTTACCCGATGCGGTCGGCCAAATTCCTGGTCAACCTCGCATGAACAGAAAAAAGAAATTCAGCAGATCGATCTTAAAACTGTACTGGCGGGGTGGCGGGCGGGG
Source organism: Holothuria scabra (assembly GCA_037179385.1). Classification (NCBI taxonomy): domain Eukaryota; kingdom Metazoa; phylum Echinodermata; class Holothuroidea; order Aspidochirotida; family Holothuriidae; genus Holothuria; species Holothuria scabra. Next base: position 31,814 of record CM074201.1, read on the forward strand.
AGAAGATTGCGAGAACGGGCTTTTTCGGAGTTATTCCTCGACCCAATGTCTCTGCAGTAAGCTCACCGACATTTACCCGGCGCGGTCGGCCTTATTCCTGCACGACTCCGAATGGAGTGAAAAAACAAAAATGAGCGGACCGATTTCGAGAATTGTTTCCATCGGGTAGAAACGCCGGATTGCGCTTCCTGTGTTCAAACAGCCTCGACATTTCTTGGAGGACCCTTTCCGGTTGTCAATGTCGATATAACGTCCGTCTTCTCGTCCACACTTCGTTGTTCCCAAGTTGCTACTGGGTACATCTTACCTGTTTAAACCTCATCACCTTCGTTGGGAACGCCTTCTAAAATAAACTACGCACTTCCCGGGCCACAGCCGGCCACGTAAACCGGTTTTTTAGACTACACATGGAGAAAAATGAAATTGAGTGGATTCGAACTTACCGCCTTCTTCAAACAGGACGGGCCGGGACGACTTCGAGACCAGACGTTTCTCCACCTTTATTTATTTTGAAATACTCCCTCCTAATCAGTCGCGCTTGATTATCCGCGGCGTTATCGTCATCATAATGCAGCAGTTTCCGCGTCATCACACTAGAAGTGAGGGGGGAGAGAGAAAAAGAAAAGAAAATTAGCAAAAGTTGACTAATTGCGACCAGCCGCCCCCCGCCACTGAAACCCCGCCGTT
>CM074201.1:37500-52500 GCA_037179385.1 Holothuria scabra
GACGCCCCACTTAGCAAGTGGCACTCATCCGTTTACTTCTCGGCAGTTTCACGCAATGTTGAACCCTCTCTTCAAAGTTCTTTTCAACGTTCCCTCACGGTACTTGTCGTCTATCGGTCTCGTGCTTAATATTTAGCCTTGGATGGAATTCACCACCCGTCTTTGGGCTGCATTCCAAAACAACCCGACTCTTGGAAAGCATCCTTCCGGCCGAGCGACCGCCGTACGGGCCTTACACCCGCTACGGGGCCCCACTCAAGGAGGACAGCCGACGGACCGCCACGGCACGGAATTCAGTTTCCTTACGCTACAGTTCCCTCGCACCGACGTCGGCACGGGGATTCAGCGCTGGGCTTTTCCCCTTCGCTCGCCGCTACTAGGGGAATCCTTGTAAGTTTCTTTTCCTCCGCTTATTGATATGCTTAAACTCAGCGGGTTATCTCGTCCGATCTGAGGTCCAAAAGATCACCTAGACTTTCGGGGTCGAAAGCCTCTTTGAGGAGAGCAAGTATTGCTCTTCATCCAAATCAAAAGTGCCCCGAAGGACGCTCAAGAAATGTCGGCGGATCCCAAAACGAGGAATCTCGCCCTGCTTCTGGCATCCCGGAGTCGACGGACGACCGCCAGTCACGACGAATGACATTTGTGCACCCGAGAGACTCGGTTGATAACACGCCAACTCCGAGGCGGTAACCGGCCTAGAGACGTTCGGTCCGGTCCGTCACGGGGAAAGGTGCCACCCTCCGAGCACTCGAGCAATGTTTCGGCGAAAACGTGGCGACGACGCCGAACTCGGGCGGGAGCCCTAGGCAGGTGCCGATGGCATGATTCTGACAAGACGCAGCGGTTAGTTAACCGCTACGCCGAGCGATTCTCCGGCCTCGAAGGGCCGATTCGACCAAAAAAGGTCATCTTTTGTCGTTATTACTGGACGCTCAGTCGGACGTGGTTCCAGTCACAAGGGACCGCGGAACCGCCATTTGCGTTCGAAATGTCGATGATCAGTGAGTCCTGCAATTCACATTCGCTCTCGCATCTTACTGCGTTCTTCATCGACGCACGAGCCGAGTGATCCACCACCGAGAATTGTGGTTTAAAAAGTTTGTGTGTTTAAGCTGTTGATGAGAGCGCTGCGGGCCGCATTGGCCGCTGCGTCGCCACCCGACGAGCCTCCGCATCGGGGAGATCGCCCTGTCAGCGTCCCGGCGAATGGGAGCCGGAAGGCCTCAGCAATTCGAGGTACTCTCTCTGCGACAGATCGGTCTCTGAGGATACGAGGCAGTCGCTTACTCCTCGCATCCCGCTTCTGACCCCGACACCCATCCGGCGAGCGACCACTGAACGCTTCGCACGAGGATGGATGGAGTCGGGGACCGTGTTTTACGTGTGGGACCCAGCGAGTGGATTTGTTTTGTTTTGACGGTGAGGGTCCCGGTCGCTTTTGGCCGGTCTTTAAAGCTTCGACCCCATTCGGAAGAAGCCGATTTTTTCTTTTTATTTCGGGGGCGGACGCACCGGTAAAGACGGCCGCGTCGGGCAAAAACCCGTGTGCGCCGCCCCCATCGATTTCTCTCACGGTTTCTCGTTGCCGAGTTGCCGTTAATGATCCTTCCGCAGGTTCACCTACGGAAACCTTGTTACGACTTTTACTTCCTCTAAATGATCAAGTTTGACCGTCTTCTCGTCACGCCCAGTACAGACGCCGCAAGACATCTGCCGGACGGTCGATCCGATGGCCTCACTAAGCCATTCGATCGGTAGTAGCGACGGGCGGTGTGTACAAAGGGCAGGGACGTAATCAATGCGAGCTGATGACTCGCGTTTACTTGGAATTCCTCGTTCAAGGGACACAATTACAAGTCCCTGTCCCCAGCACGGAGAAGTCTCAGCGGGTTACCCGGACCTGTCGGCCGAGGGTGAGAGACCCGCTGCTTGCGCCAGTGTAGCGCGCGTGCGGCCCCGGACATCTAAGGGCATCACAGACCTGTTATTGCTCCATCTCGTATGGCTAAAAGCCATTTGTCCCTCTAAGAAGTTCGCGGCGTACCTCGACGGGTAGCCGGACTATTTAGCAAGCCGGAGTCTCGTTCGTTATCGGAATTAACCAGACAAATCGCTCCACCAACTAAGAACGGCCATGCACCACCATCCACAAAATCAAGAAAGAGCTCTCAATCTGTCAATCCTCACTGTGTCCGGGCCGGGTAGGTTTCCCCGTGTTGAGTCAAATTAAGCCGCAGGCTCCACTCCTGGTGGTGCCCTTCCGTCAATTCCTTTAAGTTTCAGCTTTGCAACCATACTTCCCCCGGAACCCAAAGACTTTGGTTTTCCGGAGAGTTGCCCGCCGCGTCATGGGAGGAACGCCGGCGAATTACGAGTTGGTATCGTTTATGGTCGGAACTAGGGCGGTATCTGATCGCCTTCGATCCTCCGACTTTCGTTCTTGATCAATGAAGACATTCTTGGCAAATGCTTTCGCTGTCGGGCGTCTTGCGACGATCCAAGAATTTCACCTCTCACGCCGCAATACGAATGCCCCCGGCAGTCCCTCTTGATCATTACCTCTGGATCTAAAGACCAACGAAATAGAACCGAGGTCCTGTTCCACTATTCCATGCTGAGCTGTTCCGGCACTTGGGCCTGCTTTGAACACTCCAATTTTCTCAAAGTAAACGTTCCAGTCTCGCACGGCACTCAGTTAAGAGCACCGCACGACCAACCGGAGGACTGGCCGGGATCAAACTCCCGCCCGCCCGCTCCGCCGACGAAGACGCCGAACGAAGGGACGGCACACGGGAACGGGCAGTACTCGCCTCGCGGCGGACCACCCGCCCCGACCAGACATCCGACTACGAGCTTTTTAACTGCAGCAAATTTAATATACGCTGCTGGAGCTGGAATTACCGCGGCTGCTGGCACCAGACTTGCCCTCCAGTAGATCCTCGTTAAAGGATTTAAAGTGTACTCATTCCGATCACAGAGCCTCCGAAGAGGCCTGTATCGTTATTTTTTGTCACTACCTCCCCGTGTCAGGAGTGGGTAATTTGCGTGCCTGCTGCCTTCCTTGGATGTGGTAGCCGTTTCTCAGGCTCCCTCTCCGGAATCGAACCCTGATTCTCCGTTACCCGTCACTACCATGATAAGCGCATAACGTACCATCGACAGTTGATAGAGCAGACATTTGAAGGGAGCGTCGCCGGTGCGAGACCGTGCGATCGGCTGGGTTATCTAGAGTTCACCAGCGGAGACCGGGCCCGCCGAAGCGAGACACCGGGCTGGCCTTGTTCCTAATAAAAGCACGCTTCCCCCGAAGGGTCGGCGCTTAGATGCATGTATTAGCTCTAGAATTACCACAGTTATCCATGGTCGTGAACTGGCTCCAATGAACCATAACTGATCTAATGAGCCATCTGCAGTTTCTCGGTTAATACACGATTGTACTTAGACGTGCATGGCTTAATCTTTGAGACAAGCATATGACTACTGGCAGGATCAACCAGGTAGCTAGACGGAGGCCGTCTCCTCGGGGAAGAGAGCGGCTCGTCGAGCTTAAATATGGGTAACCGACACCTCCCCGACAAGCGGGAATGGAGCGACACCCCAATGCCATTGAAAACGGCTCATCATTTCTTGTTTACACGCATTCCGACTAGGAACAAGAGTGTTCCCGTGAATTCTTTCTTCCCCTGTGTCACAGTGATTTCTCGTGAGAGGATGACGGGCCGATCCTTATTAAAAGGGACGGCAAGTTCTGAGTTCGCCTGGGGCGGTGGCCGAGACGTGTCCCGGTATTCCAACCGCTCGTCCAGAGCGAGCCATCTGTGCCTCGGTGAAGCCGACGGGAACCCAGCGGGCAACAGCATGGTCGTCCGCCGGGTTGATTTCCCGAAAGCATTGTTGGTCGAGAGTTAGACAAGCGCCGTGGACAAGAAACCAGCGAGCGGGAGCAAGCGGGCAACAGCATGGTCGACCGAAAGCCCCACATCGCCGATTGTCTTCCTCGGCACCGCAACTCTCCGGGGGCTGCCCCATGAACACACTCGCAGTCTCCGGATTTCACATTTCGGCAAGTGGAAATGTATTTTTCTCCAGAGAGGTGTTCACCCCCTTATATTACAATCCGATTTCCTTTTGATTTGAAATATCAATCATCGGACCATAGTCAATTTTGCCAATTCTTACTCAAGCCACCATTAAGGGTGAAGCCGACGGGAAGCCAGCGGGCAACAGCATGGTCGTCCGCCGGGTTGTTTTCCCCGAAAGCATTTTTGGTCGAGAGTTAGACAAGCGCCGTGGACAAGAATTCAGCGAGCGAGAGCAAGCGGGCAACAGCATGGTCGACCGAGAGCCCCACATCGCCGAGTGTCTTCCACGGCACCGCAACTCTCCGGGAGGTTGCCCCGTAAACACAGTCACAATCTCAATGATCGGAATGTGAAAATATCCGATTTTGCCAGTTCTTATTCAAGCCATTATTGACTTGGTGAAGCTGACGGGAACCCAGCGGGCAATAGCATGGTCATACGCCGGGTTGATTTCCCGAAAGCATTGTTGGTCGAGAGTTAGACAAGCGCCGGGGACAAGAATCCAGCGAGCGGGAGCAAGCAGGCAACAGCATGGTCGACCGAGAGCCCCACATCGCCGAGTGTCTTCCACGGCACCGCAACTCTCCGGGGGGTTGCCCCGTAAACACAGTCACAATCTCAATGATCGGACTGTGAAAATATTCGATTTTGCCAGTTCTTACTCAAGCCATCATTGACTTGGTGAAGCCGACGGGAACCCAGCGGGCGGAAGGATGGTCGTCCGCCGGGTTGTTTTCCCGTATGGTCGAGTTAGACAAGCGCCGTGGACAAGAATCCAGCGAGCGGGAGCAAGCGGGCAACAGCATGGTCGACCGAGAGCCCCACATCGCCGAGTGTCTTCCACGGCACCGCAACTCTCCGGGAGGTTGCCCCGTAAACACAGTCACAATCTCAATGATCGGAATGTGAAAATATCCGATTTTGCCAGTTCTTATTCAAGCCATTATTGACTTGCTGAAGCTGACGGGAACCCAGCGGGCAATAGCATGGTCATACGCCGGGTTGATTTCCCGAAAGCATTGTTGGTCGAGAGTTAGACAAGCGCCGTGGACAAGAATCCAGCGAGCGGGAGCAAGCAGGCAACAGCATGGTCGACCGAGAGCCCCACATCGCCGAGTGTCTTCCACGGCACCGCAACTCTCCGGGGGGTTGCCCCGTAAACACAGTCACTATCTCAATGATCGGACTGTGAAAATATTCGATTTTGCCAGTTCTTACTCAAGCCATCATTGACTTGGTAAAGCCGACGGGAACCCAGCGGGCGGAAGGATAGTCGTCCGCCGGGTTATTTTCCCGTGGGCGAGAGTTAGACAAGAGCCGTGGACAAGAATCCAGCGAGCGGCAGCTAGCGGGCAACAGCACAGTCGACCGAAAGCCCCCACATCGCCGAGTGTCTTCCTCAACTCCGAAACCCTCCGGGGGCCGCCCCATGAACACACTCTCAATCTCCGCACTTTTTCATTTCAATAGAAATGATACTTTGAATATCGAAGATTTTTTTTCTCATCCTTCAGAGAGGTGTTCACCCCCTTATATAACAATCCGATTTCCTTTTGATTTGAAATCTCAAAGTTCGCACATTCGATTTTGCCAGTTCTTACTCAAGCCATCATTGACTTGGTAAAGCCGACGGGAACCCAGCGGGCGGAAGGATAGTCGTCCGCCGGGTTATTTTCCCGTGGGCGAGAGTTAGACAAGAGCCGTGGACAAGAATCCAGCGAGCGGCAGCTGGCGGGCAACAGCACAGTCGACCGAAAGCCCCCACATCGCCGAGTGTCTTCCTCAACTCCGAAACCCTCCGGGGGCCGCCCCATGAACACACTCTCAATCTCCGCACTTTTTCATTTCAATAGAAATGATACTTTGAATATCGAAGATTTTTTTCTCATCCTTCAGAGAGGTGTTCACCCCCTTATATAACAATCCGATTTCCTTTTGATTTGAAATCTCAAAGTTCGCACATTCGATTTTGCCAGTTCTTACTCAAGCCATCATTGACTTGGTAAAGCCGACGGGAACCCAGCGGGCGGAAGGATAGTCGTCCGCCGGGTTATTTTCCCGTGGGCGAGAGTTAGACAAGAGCCGTGGACAAGAATCCAGCGAGCGGCAGCTAGCGGGCAACAGCACAGTCGACCGAAAGCCCCCACATCGCCGAGTGTCTTCCTCAACTCCGAAACCCTCCGGGGGCCGCCCCATGAACACACTCTCAATCTCCGCATTTTTTCATTTCAATAGAAATGATACTTTGAATATCGAAGATTTTTTTCTCATCCTTCAGAGAGGTGTTCACCCCCTTATATAACAATCCGATTTCCTTTTGATTTGAAATCTCAATGTTCGCACATTTCAATTTTGCCAGTTCTTACTCAAGCCATCATTGACTTGGTAAAGCCGACGGGAACCCAGCGGGCGGAAGGATGGTCGTCCGCCGGGTTATTTTCCCGTGGGCGAGAGTTAGACAAGAGCCGTGGACAAGAATCCAGCGAGCGGCAGCTAGCGGGCAACAGCACAGTCGACCGAAAGCCCCCACATCGCCGAGTGTCTTCCTCAACTCCGAAACCCTCCGGGGGCCGCCCCATGAACACACTCTCAATCTCCGCATTTTTTCATTTCAATAGAAATGATACTTTGAATATCGAAGATTTTTTTCTCATCCTTCAGAGAGGTGTTCACCCCCTTATATAACAATCCGATTTCCTTTTGATTTGAAATCTCAATGTTCGCACATTCAATTTTGCCAGTTCTTACTCAAGCCATCATTGACTTGGTAAAGCCGACGGGAACCCAGCGGGCGGAAGGATGGTCGTCCGCCGGGTTATTTTCCCGTGGTCGAGAGTTAGACAAGCGCCGTGGACAAGAATCCAGCGAGCGGCAGCTAGCGGGCAACAGCACAGTCGACCGAAAGCCCCCACATCGCCGAGTGTCTTCCTCAACTCCGAAAACCTCCGGGGGCCGCACCACGAACACACTCAATCTCCGCATTTTTCATTTCAATAGAAATGATGCTTTGAATATCGAAGATTTTTTTTCTCATCCTTCAGAGAGGTGTTCACCCCCTTATATAACAATCCGATTTCCTTTTGATTTGAAATCTCAATGATCGGAGGAAAGAACTTAAGCAGACCGATTATGTAAAAGTCTCCCCGTCTGCCGGGTAGCAGACGGGGAGAAACTTGCGATAATATGCTTAGCATGAATATCCCTCGACCGAATGTCCCTACAGCGAGCTCACCGAGATTTACGCGACGCGATCGGCCCAATTCCTGGTCGACCCCGCTCGGGGCGAAAAAAAAAAAAAAAAATTTCAGCAGACCGATTTTGAAAACTTGTTTCACAGGGTAGGGGGCGTGTAGAGATTTGCGGTAATATGCTTTGCGTGAATCTCTCTCGACCGAATGTCCCTACAGTAAGCTCACCGAGATGTGCACCACGCGGTCGGCCAAATTCCTGGTCGACCCCGCTCGGGGCGAAAAAAAATTCAGCAGACCGATTTTGAAAACTGTTTTCACAGGGTAGAGGACGGGGAGAAATGTGAGAAAATGTGCATTGCGTGAATATCTCTCGACCGAATGTCCCTACAGTAAGCTCACCGAGATGTACCCGACGCGGTCGACCAAATTCCTAATCAACCCCTCATTGAGTGAAAAAAAAAAATCAGCACACCGACTTTGTGAACTGTTTTCAAAGGGAAGGGGGCGGGGAGAGACTTGCGAGAATGTGCTTTGCATGAATATCCCTCGCCCGAATTTCCTCACATTACATTCACCGAAATTAACCCGACGCGGTCGGCCAAATTCCTGAACGACCCCGCTCGGGGCGAAAAAAAAATTGAGCAGACCGATCTTGAAAACTGTATTCACCAGGCGGGGGGGGGGGGAGAAACTTGCGAAAATGTGGTTCGCGTGAATATCTGTCGACCGAATGTCCCTAGAATAAACTCATCGAGATGTACCCGATTCAGTCGGCCTTATTCCTGAACGACCCTGCACAGAGTGAAAAAAAAAAAAATTCAGCAGACCGACTCTGAGAACTGTTTTCGAAGAGCAGGGGGCGGGAAGAGACTTGCGAAAATGTGCTTTATATGAATATTCCTCGACCGAATATAACTACATTACACTCGCCTTTATTGACGCGTCGCGGTGTGCCAAATTCCTGAACGACCCCGCACGGAGTGAAATGAAGATATAGCAGACCGACTTTGAGAACTGTATAAACAGGGCAGGGGGTGGGGAGAAACTTCCGAAAATGTGCTTTGTATGAATATTCCTCGATCGAATATCCCTAAATTACACTCGCCGAAATTTAGGCGACGCAATCGGCCTTATTCCTGAACGACCCCGCATGGAGTGGAAAAAAAAAGTTCAGCAGACCGACTTTGAAAAAAACTGTTTTGGACAGGTTAGCGGGCGAGGAGAAACTTGGAAAAATGTCCTTTGCATGAATATCTCTCGACCAAGTGTCCTTACAGAAAACTCACCGAGATGTACCCGACGCGGTCGGCCAAATTCCTAGTCGACCCCGCACGGAGTGAAAAAAAAAATTCAGCAAAGCGACTTTGAAAACTGTTTTGGACAGGTAGCGGGCGGGGAGAAATTTGCGAAAATGTACTTTGCATGAATATCTCTCGATCGAATGTCCCTACAATAAATTCACCGAAATTTACCCGACGCGGTCTGCCAAATTCCTGAACGACCACGCTCGGGGCGAAAAAAACAAAAAAAAAAATTAGCAGACCGATCTTGAAAACTGTATTCACCGGGCAGGGGGGCGGGAGAAACTTGCGAAAATGTGGTTCGCGTGAATATCTGTCGACCGAATGTCCCTAGAATAAACTCATCGAGATGTACCCGATCCAGTCGGCCTTATTCCTGAACGACCCTGCACAGAGTGAAAAAAAAAAAAGAAAAATTCAGCAGACCGACTCTGAGAACTGTTTTCACAGGGTAGAGGGCGGGGAGAAATTTGCGAAAATGTGCTTTGCGTGAATATTTCTCGACCGAATGTCCCTACAGCAAACTCACCGAGATGTGCACGACGCGGTCGCTCTAAATCCTGGTCGACCTTGCTCGGGCCGAAAAAAAAAATTCAGCAGACCGATTTTGAAAACTGTTTTCAAGGGGTAGGGGGCGGGGAGAAATTTGCGAAAATGTGGTTCGCTTGAATATCTGTCGACCGAATGTCCCTAGAATAAACTCATCGAGATGTACCCGATCCAGTCGGCCTTATTCCTGAACGACCCTGCACAGAGTGAAAAAAAAAAAAGAAAAATTCAGCAGACCGACTCTGAGAACTGTTTTCACAGGGTAGAGGGCGGGGAGAAATTTGCGAAAATGTGCTTTGCGTGAATATTTCTCGACCGAATGTCCCTACAGCAAACTCACCGAGATGTGCACGACGCGGTCGCTCTAAATCCTGGTCGACCTTGCTCGGGCCGAAAAAAAAAATTCAGCAGACCGATTTTGAAAACTGTTTTCAAGGGGTAGGGGGCGGGGAGAAATTTGCGAAAATGTGGTTCGCTTGAATATCTGTCGACCGAATGTCCCTAGAATAAACTCATCAAAATGTACCCGATCTAGTCGGCCTTATTCCTGAACGACCCTGCACAGAGTGAAAAAAAAAAGAAAAATTCAGCAGACCGACTCTGAGAACTGTTTTCACAGGGTAGAGGGCGGGGAGAAATTTGAGAAAATGTGCTTTGCGTGAATATCTCTCGACCGAATGTCCCTACAGTAAGCTCACCGAGATGTGCCCGACGCGGTCGTTCAAATTCCTAGTGGACCCCGCTCGGGGCGAAAAAAAAAAATTCAGCAGACCGATTTTGAAAACTGTTTTCACAGGGTGGAGGGCGGGGAGAAATTTGCGAAAATGTGCTTTGCGTGAATATCTCTCGACCGAATGTCCCTACAGTAAGCTCACCGAGATGTGCCCGACGCGGTCGGTCAAATTCCTAGTGGACCCCGCTCGGAGCGAAAAAAAAAAAATTCAGCAGACCGATTTTGAAAACTGTTTTCACAGGGTAGGGGGCGGGGAGAAATTTGAGAAAATGTGCTTTGCGTGAATATCTCTCGACCGAATGTCCCTACAGTAAGCTCACCGAGATGTGCGCGACGCGGTCGGCCAAATTCCTAGTCGACCCCGCTCGGAGCGAAAAAAAAAAATTCAGCAGACCGATTTTGAAAACTGTTTTCACAGAGTAGGGGGCGGGGAGAAATTTGAGAAAATGTGCTTTGCGTGAATATCTCTCGACCGAATGTGCCTACAGTAAGCTCACCGAGATGTGCGCGACGCGGTCGGCCAAATTCCTAGTCGACCCCGCTCGGGTAGAAAAAAAAAAATTCAGCAGACCGATTTTGAAAACTGTTTTCACAGAGTAGGGAGCGGGGAGAAATTTGAGAAAATGTGGTTCGCGTGAATATCTGTCGACCGAATGTCCCTACAGTAAGCTCACCGAGATGTGCGCGACGCGGTCGTTCAAATTCCTAGTGGACCCCGCTCGGGTAGAAAAAAGAAAATTCAGCAGACCGATTTTGAAAACTGTTTTCACAGGGTAGGGGGAGGGGAGAAATTTGCGAAAATGTGCTTTGCGTGAATATCTCTCGACCGAATGTCCCTACAGTAAGCTCACCGAGATGTGCGCGACGCGGTCGGTCAAATTCCTAGTGGACCCCGCTCGGAGCGAAAAAAAAAAAATTCAGCAGACCGATTTTGAAAACTGTTTTCACAGGGTAGGGGGCGGGGAGAAATTTGAGAAAATGTGCTTTGCGCGAATATCTCTCGACCGAATGTCCCTACAGTAAGCTCACCGAGATGTGCGCGACGCGGTCGGCCAAATTCCTAGTCGAACCCGCTCGGGGCGAAAAAAAAAAAATTCAGCAGACCGACTTTGAAAACTGTTTTCACAGGGTTGGGGGCGGGGAGAAATTTGAGAAAATGTGCTTTGCGTGAATATCTCTCGACCGAATGTGCCTACAGTAAGCTCACCGAGATGTGCGCGACGCGGTCGGCCAAATTCCTAGTCGACCCCGCTCGGGGCGAAAAAAAAAAAATTCAGCAGACCGATTTTGAAAACTGTTTTCACAGAGTAGGGGGCGGGGAGAAATTTGCGAAAATGTGGTTCGCGTGAATATCTGTCGACCGAATGTCCCTACAGTAAGCTCACCGAGATGTGCGCGACGCGGTCGGCCAAATTCCTAGTCGACCCCGCTCGGGGCGAAAAAAAAAAAATTCAGCAGACCGATTTTGAAAACTGTTTTCACAGGGTAGGGGGCGGGGAGAAATTTGCGAAAATGTGCTTTGCGTGAATATCTCTCGACCGAATGTCCCTACAGTAAGCTCACCGAGATGTGCCCGACGCGGTCGCTATAAATCCTAGTCGACCCCGCTCGGAGCGAAAAAAAAAAATTCAGCAGACCGATTTTGAAAACTGTTTTCACAGGGTAGAGGGCGGGGAGAAATTTGAGAAAATGTGCTTTGCGCGAATATCTCTCGACCGAATGTCCCTACAGTAAGCTCACCGAGATGTGCACGACGCGGTCGGTCAAATTCCTAGTGGAACCCGCTCGGGGCGAAAAAAAAAAAATTCAGCAGACCGACTTTGAAAACTGTTTTCACAGGGTTGGGGGCGGGGAGAAATTTGCGAAAATGTGCTTTGCGTGAATATCTCTCGACCGAATGTGCCTACAGTAAGCTCACCGAGATGTGCGCGACGCGGTCGGCCAAATTCCTAGTCGACCCCGCTCGGGGCGAAAAAAAAAAAATTCAGCAGACCGATTTTGAAAACTGTTTTCACAGAGTAGGGGGCGGGGAGAAATTTGCGAAAATGTGCTTTGCGTGAATATCTCTCGACCGAATGTGCCTACAGTAAGCTCACCGAGATGTGCGCGACGCAGTCGGCCAAATTCCTAGTCGACCCCGCTCGGGGCGAAAAAAAAAAAATTCAGCAGACCGATTTTGAAAACTGTTTTCACAGAGTAGGGGGCGGGGAGAAATTTGCGAAAATGTGCTTTGCGTGAATATCTCTCGACCGAATGTCCCTACAGTAAGCTCACCGAGATGTGCCCGACGCGGTCGGTCAAATTCCTAGTGGACCCCGCTCGGAGCGAAAAAAAAAAATTCAGCAGACCGATTTTGAAAACTGTTTTCACAGAGTAGGGGGCGGGGAGAAATTTGAGAAAATGTGCTTTGCGTGAATATCTCTCGACCGAATGTGCCTACAGTAAGCTCACCGAGATGTGCGCGACGCGGTCGGCCAAATTCCTAGTCGACCCCGCTCGGGGCGAAAAAAAAAAAATTCAGCAACCGATTTTGAAAACTGTTTTCACAGAGTAGGGGGCGGGGAGAAATTTGAGAAAATGTGCTTTGCGTGAATATCTCTCGACCGAATGTCCCTACAGTAAGCTCACCGAGATGTGCGCGACGCGGTCGGTCAAATTCCTAGTGGAACCCGCTCGGGGCGAAAAAAAAAAAATTCAGCAGACCGATTTTGAAAACTGTTTTCACAGGGTAGGGGGCGGGGAGAAATTTGGGAAAATGTGCTTTGCGTGAATATCTCTCGACCGAATGTCCCTACAGTAAGCTCACCGAGATGTGCCCGACGCGGTCGCCCAAGTTCCTAGTCGACCCCGCTCGGAGCGAAAAAAAAAAATTCAGCAGACCGATTTTGAAAACTGTTTTCACAGGGTAGAGGGCGGGGAGAAATTTGAGAAAATGTGCTTTGCGCGAATATCTCTCGACCGAATGTCCCTACAGTAAGCTCACCGAGATGTGCACGACGCGGTCGTTCAAATTCCTAGTGGAACCCGCTCGGGGCGAAAAAAAAAAAAATTCAGCAGACCGACTTTGAAAACTGTTTTCACATGGTAGGGGGCGGGGAGAAATTTGGGAAAATGTGCTTTGCGTGAATATCTCTCGACCGAATGTCCCTACAGTAAGCTCACCGAGATGTGCCCGACGCGGTCGGTCAAATTCCTAGTGGAACCCGCTCGGGGCGAAAAAGAAAATTCAGCAGACCGATTTTGAAAACTGTTTTCACAGGGTAGGGGGCGGGGAGAAATTTGGGAAAATGTGCTTTGCGTGAATATCTCTCGACCGAATGTGCCTACAGTAAGCTCACCGAGATGTGCGCGACGCGGTCGGCCAAATTCCTTGTCGACCCCGCTCGGGTAGAAAAAAAAAATTCAGCAGACCAATTTTGAAAACTGTTTTCACAGGGTAGGGGGCGGGGAGAAATTTGAGAAAATGTGCTTTGCGTGAATATCTCTCGACCGAATGTCCCTACAGTAAGCTCACCGAGATGTGCGCGACGCGGTCGGCCAAATTCCTAGTCGACCCCGCTCGGAGCGAAAAAAAAAAAAATTCAGCAGACCGATTTTGAAAACTGTTTTCACAGGGTAGGGGGCGGGGAGAAATTTGCGAAAATGTGCTTTGCGTGAATATCTCTCGACCGAATGTCCCTACAGTAAGCTCACCGAGATGTGCCCGACGCGGTCGTCCAAATTCCTGAACGACCCCGCTCGGAGTGAAATGAAAATATAGCAGACCGACTTTGAGAACTGTATAAACAGGGCAGGGGGTGGGGAGAAACTTGCGAAAATGTGCTTTGTATGAATATTCCGCGACCGAATATCCCTAAATTACACTCCCTTTGAGAACTGTATAAACAGGGCAGGGGGTGGGGAGAAACTTGCGAAAATGTGCTTTGTATGAATATTCCGCGACCGAATATCCCTAAATTACACTCGCCGAAATTTACGCGACGCAATCGGCCTTATTCCTGAACGACCCCGCATGGAGTGGAAAAAGAAAAGTTCGGCAGACCGACTTTGAAAAAAAATGTTTTGGACAGGTAAGCGGGCGGGGAGAAACTTGGAAAAATGTCCTTTGCATGATTATCTCTCGACCGAATGTCCTTACAGAAAACTCACCGAGATGTACCCGACGCGGTCGGCCCAATTCCTGAACGACCCCGCACATAGTGGAAAAAAAAAAATTCAGCAGACCGACTTTGGGAACCCGTATTCACAGGGCAGGGGGCGGGGAGAAAGTTGCGAACATGGGCTAAGCATGGTGATTAATCGCCCGAATTTCACTAGAGTAACTTCAGGGAGATGGACCCGACGCGGACGGCCTAATTCCTGATATATCGCACTTAGTGGGGGAAAAAAAAAATCAGCAAAGCGACTGTGGAGACTGTATTAACCGGGCAGGGGGCGGGAAGAAAATTGGGAAAATGTGCTTTGTATGAATATTCCCCCCCCCCCCCCCCACAGTGCGCTCACAGAGGTGAACCCGACGCGGTCGGCCAAAATCCTGATCGACCCGTCATTGAGTGAAAACAAAAAAAAATCATCAGACCGAATTTGAGAACTGTTTTCACTGGGCAGGGGGCGGGGAGAAACTTGCGAAAACTTGTGCTTTGCATGAATATCTGTCGTCCGTATGTCCCTACATAACACTCGCCGACATCTACCGGACGCGGTGGGCCAAATTCCTTGGTCGACCCCGCATGGAGTGATAAAAAAAAAAAAAAAAAAAAATCAGCAGACCGATTTTAAAAGAAATGAATTCGCCTGGGAGAGGGCGGGGAGGAACACGCGATAACGAGCTTTGCGGAGTTCTCTCTAGATTGAACGTCCCTTTGGTACGCTCACCGAGTCTTACCCGATGCGGTCGGCCAAATTCCTGGTCAACCTCGCATGAACAGAAAAAAGAAATTCAGCAGATCGATCTTAAAACTGTACTGGCGGGGTGGCGGGCGGGGAGAAGATTGCGAGAACGGGCTTTTTCGGAGTTATTCCTCGACCCAATGTCTCTGCAGTAAGCTCACCGACATTTACCCGGCGCGGTCGGCCTTATTCCTGCACGACTCCGAATGGAGTGAAAAAACAAAAATGAGCGGACCGATTTCGAGAATTGT
>CM074201.1:57500-72500 GCA_037179385.1 Holothuria scabra
TCGAGGAGCCGGCCAGAGCCGACCTTCACTTTCGTTACGCCCGAAGGGATCGAATCCCCCGCGACTTGCGAGCTTGCTAGACTCCTTGGTCCGTGTTTCAAGACGGGTCGAATGAGGAGGCCGCACCAAAGCCCGACAGACCCCCATCACGCGGTGGCGGACACCTGACCGCCGGACTCGACCCGCCCCGCGACAGCCAGGCTGTGCACGGGTGCGAGAACGGGCACCGGCGGACCGGGCCGACCAGCCCGTCCCCGAGAGGACGGTACCGGCGACGAGAACCCTCGCACCGCCCCGAGGAGCACGGTCGCGACGAGCGATCTCTGGAGAACTTAGCCCACGCCAGAGCTGCGACCTCGTCACGCCTCAACAGCCGGGGCTGGAGCGGTCGTCGGGGAGGACGCCGGACGGAGGAAATGCGCTACGGCACGGCGACGATCGCCCGCCGGGACGGTCTCTCCCCCGAAGGGAAGAAGATCCGCGCCCGACGAGACGGCCGCACAAGTCGAAGCTGAATCCTCCGGACGCCCCACTTAGCAAGTGGCACTCATCCGTTTACTTCTCGGCAGTTTCACGCAATGTTGAACCCTCTCTTCAAAGTTCTTTTCAACGTTCCCTCACGGTACTTGTCGTCTATCGGTCTCGTGCTTAATATTTAGCCTTGGATGGAATTCACCACCCGTCTTTGGGCTGCATTCCAAAACAACCCGACTCTTGGAAAGCATCCTTCCGGCCGAGCGACCGCCGTACGGGCCTTACACCCGCTACGGGGCCCCACTCAAGGAGGACAGCCGACGGACCGCCACGGCACGGAATTCAGTTTCCTTACGCTACAGTTCCCTCGCACCGACGTCGGCACGGGGATTCAGCGCTGGGCTTTTCCCCCTTCGCTCGCCGCTACTAGGGGAATCCTTGTTAGTTTCTTTTCCTCCGCTTAGTGATATGCTTAAATTCAGCGGGTTATCTCGTCCGATCTGAGGTCCAAAAAGATCACCTAGACTTTCGGGGTCGAAAGCCTCTTTGAGGAGAGCAAGTATTGCTCTTCATCCAAATCAAAAGTGCCCCGAAGGACGCTCAAGAAATGTCGGCGGATCCCAAAACGAGGAATCTCGCCCTGCTTCTGGCATCCCGGAGTCGACGGACGACCGCCAGTCACGACGAATGACATTTGTGCACCCGAGAGACTCGGTTGATAACACGCCAACTCCGAGGCGGTAACCGGCCTAGAGACGTTCGGTCCGGTCCGTCACGGGGAAAGGTGCCACCCTCCGAGCACTCGAGCAATGTTTCGGCGAAAACGTGGCGACGACGCCGAACTCGGGCGGGAGCCCTAGGCAGGTGCCGATGGCATGATTCTGACAAGACGCAGCGGTTAGTTAACCGCTACGCCGAGCGATTCTCCGGCCTCGAAGGGCCGATTCGACCAAAAAAGGTCATCTTTTGTCGTTATTACTGGACGCTCAGTCGGACGTGGTTCCAGTCACAAGGGACCGCGGAACCGCCATTTGCGTTCGAAATGTCGATGATCAGTGAGTCCTGCAATTCACATTCGCTCTCGCATCTTACTGCGTTCTTCATCGACGCACGAGCCGAGTGATCCACCACCGAGAATTGTGGTTTAAAAAGTTTGTGTGTTTAAGCTGTTGATGAGAGCGCTGCGGGCCGCATTGGCCGCTGCGTCGCCACCCGACGAGCCTCCGCATCGGGAGATCGCCCTGTCAGCGTCCCGGCGAATGGGAGCCGGAAGGCCTCAGCAATTCGAGGTACTCTCTCTGCGACAGATCGGTCTCTGAGGATACGAGGCAGTCGCTTACTCCTCGCATCCCGCTTCTGACCCCGACACCCATCCGGCGAGCGACCACTGAACGCTTCGCACGAGGATGGATGGAGTCGGGGACCGTGTTTTACGTGTGGGACCCAGCGAGTGGATTTGTTTTGTTCTGACGGTGAGGGTCCCGGTCGCTTTTGGCCGGTCTTTAAAGCTTCGACCCCATTCGGAAGAAGCCGATTTTTCTTTTTATTTCGGGGGCGGACGCACCGGTAAAGACGGCCGCGTCGGGCAAAAACCCGTGTGCGCCGCCCCCATCGATTTCTCTCACGGTTTCTCGTTGCCGAGTTGCCGTTAATGATCCTTCCGCAGGTTCACCTACGGAAACCTTGTTACGACTTTTACTTCCTCTAAATGATCAAGTTTGACCGTCTTCTCGTCACGCCCAGTACAGACGCCGCAAGACATCTGCCGGACGGTCGATCCGATGGCCTCACTAAGCCATTCGATCGGTAGTAGCGACGGGCGGTGTGTACAAAGGGCAGGGACGTAATCAATGCGAGCTGATGACTCGCGTTTACTTGGAATTCCTCGTTCAAGGGACACAATTACAAGTCCCTGTCCCCAGCACGGAGAAGTCTCAGCGGGTTACCCGGACCTGTCGGCCGAGGGTGAGAGACCCGCTGCTTGCGCCAGTGTAGCGCGCGTGCGGCCCCGGACATCTAAGGGCATCACAGACCTGTTATTGCTCCATCTCGTATGGCTAAAAGCCATTTGTCCCTCTAAGAAGTTCGCGGCGTACCTCGACGGGTAGCCGGACTATTTAGCAAGCCGGAGTCTCGTTCGTTATCGGAATTAACCAGACAAATCGCTCCACCAACTAAGAACGGCCATGCACCACCATCCACAAAATCAAGAAAGAGCTCTCAATCTGTCAATCCTCACTGTGTCCGGGCCGGGTAGGTTTCCCCGTGTTGAGTCAAATTAAGCCGCAGGCTCCACTCCTGGTGGTGCCCTTCCGTCAATTCCTTTAAGTTTCAGCTTTGCAACCATACTTCCCCCGGAACCCAAAGACTTTGGTTTTCCGGAGAGTTGCCCGCCGCGTCATGGGAGGAACGCCGGCGAATTACGAGTTGGTATCGTTTATGGTCGGAACTAGGGCGGTATCTGATCGCCTTCGATCCTCCGACTTTCGTTCTTGATCAATGAAGACATTCTTGGCAAATGCTTTCGCTGTCGGGCGTCTTGCGACGATCCAAGAATTTCACCTCTCACGCCGCAATACGAATGCCCCCGGCAGTCCTCTTGATCATTACCTCTGGATCTAAAGACCAACGAAATAGAACCGAGGTCCTGTTCCACTATTCCATGCTGAGCTGTTCCGGCACTTGGGCCTGCTTTGAACACTCCAATTTTCTCAAAGTAAACGTTCCAGTCTCGCACGGCACTCAGTTAAGAGCACCGCACGACCAACCGGAGGACTGGCCGGGATCAAACTCCCGCCCGCCCGCTCCGCCGACGAAGACGCCGAACGAAGGGACGGCACACGGGAACGGGCAGTACTCGCCTCGCGGCGGACCACCCGCCCCGACCAGACATCCGACTACGAGCTTTTTAACTGCAGCAAATTTAATATACGCTGCTGGAGCTGGAATTACCGCGGCTGCTGGCACCAGACTTGCCCTCCAGTAGATCCTCGTTAAAGGATTTAAAGTGTACTCATTCCGATCACAGAGCCTCCGAAGAGGCCTGTATCGTTATTTTTTGTCACTACCTCCCCGTGTCAGGAGTGGGTAATTTGCGTGCCTGCTGCCTTCCTTGGATGTGGTAGCCGTTTCTCAGGCTCCCTCTCCGGAATCGAACCCTGATTCTCCGTTACCCGTCACTACCATGATAAGCGCATAACGTACCATCGACAGTTGATAGAGCAGACATTTGAAGGGAGCGTCGCCGGTGCGAGACCGTGCGATCGGCTGGGTTATCTAGAGTTCACCAGCGGAGACCGGGCCCGCCGAAGCGAGACACCGGGCTGGCCTTGTTCCTAATAAAAGCACGCTTCCCCCGAAGGGTCGGCGCTTAGATGCATGTATTAGCTCTAGAATTACCACAGTTATCCATGGTCGTGAACTGGCTCCAATGAACCATAACTGATCTAATGAGCCATCTGCAGTTTCTCGGTTAATACACGATTGTACTTAGACGTGCATGGCTTAATCTTTGAGACAAGCATATGACTACTGGCAGGATCAACCAGGTAGCTAGACGGAGGCCGTCTCCTCGGGGAAGAGAGCGGCTCGTCGAGCTTAAATATGGGTAACCGACACCTCCCCGACAAGCGGGAATGGAGCGACACCCCAATGCCATTGAAAACGGCTCATCATTTCTTGTTTACACGCATTCCGACTAGGAACAAGAGTGTTCCCGTGAATTCTTTCTTCCCCTGTGTCACAGTGATTTCTCGTGAGAGGATGACGGGCCGATCCTTATTAAAAGGGACGGCAAGTTCTGAGTTCGCCTGGGGCGGTGGCCGAGACGTGTCCCGGTATTCCAACCGCTCGTCCAGAGCGAGCCATCTGTGCCTCGGTGAAGCCGACGGGAACCCAGCGGGCAACAGCATGGTCGTCCGCCGGGTTGATTTCCCGAAAGCATTGTTGGTCGAGAGTTAGACAAGCGCCGTGGACAAGAAACCAGCGAGCGGGAGCAAGCGGGCAACAGCATGGTCGACCGAAAGCCCCACATCGCCGATTGTCTTCCTCGGCACCGCAACTCTCCGGGGGCTGCCCCATGAACACACTCGCAGTCTCCGGATTTCACATTTCGGCAAGTGGAAATGTATTTTTCTCCAGAGAGGTGTTCACCCCCTTATATTACAATCCGATTTCCTTTTGATTTGAAATATCAATCATCGGACCATAGTCAATTTTGCCAATTCTTACTCAAGCCACCATTAAGGGTGAAGCCGACGGGAAGCCAGCGGGCAACAGCATGGTCGTCCGCCGGGTTGTTTTCCCCGAAAGCATTTTTGGTCGAGAGTTAGACAAGCGCCGTGGACAAGAATTCAGCGAGCGAGAGCAAGCGGGCAACAGCATGGTCGATCGAGAGCCCCACATCGCCGAGTGTCTTCCACGGCACCGCAACTCTCCGGGGGGTTGCCCCGTAAACACAGTCACAATCTCAATGATCGGTATGTGAAAATATCCGATTTTGCCAGTTCTTATTCAAGCCATTATTGACTTGGTGAAGCTGACGGGAACCCAGCGGGCAATAGCATGGTCATACGCCGGGTTGATTTCCCGAAAGCATTGTTGGTCGAGAGTTAGACAAGCGCCGTGGACAAGAATCCAGCGAGCGGGAGCAAGCGGGCAACAGCATGGTCGACCGAGAGCCCCACATCGCCGAGCGTCTTCCACGGCACCGCAACTCTCCGGGAGGTTGCCCCGTAAACACAGTCACAATCTCAATGATCGGTATGTGAAAATATCCGATTTTGCCAGTTCTTATTCAAGCCATTATTGACTTGGTGAAGCTGACGGGAACCCAGCGGGCAATAGCATGGTCATACGCCGGGTTGATTTCCCGAAAGCATTGTTGGTCGAGAGTTAGACAAGCGCCGTGGACAAGAATCCAGCGAGCGGGAGCAAGCAGGCAACAGCATGGTCGACCGAGAGCCCCACATCGCCGAGTGTCTTCCACGGCACCGCAACTCTCCGGGGGGTTGCCCCGTAAACACAGTCACAATCTCAATGATCGGACTGTGAAAATATTCGATTTTGCCAGTTCTTACTCAAGCCATCATTGACTTGGTGAAGCCGACGGGAACCCAGCGGGCGGAAGGATGGTCGTCCGCCGGGTTGTTTTCCCGTATGGTCGAGTTAGACAAGCGCCGTGGACAAGAATCCAGCGAGCGGGAGCAAGCGGGCAACAGCATGGTCGACCGAGAGCCCCACATCGCCGAGTGTCTTCCACGGCACCGCAACTCTCCGGGAGGTTGCCCCGTAAACACAGTCACAATCTCAATGATCGGAATGTGAAAATATCCGATTTTGCCAGTTCTTATTCAAGCCATTATTGACTTGGTGAAGCTGACGGGAACCCAGCGGGCAATAGCATGGTCATACGCCGGGTTGATTTCCCGAAAGCATTGTTGGTCGAGAGTTAGACAAGCGCCGTGGACAAGAATCCAGCGAGCGGGAGCAAGCAGGCAACAGCATGGTCGACCGAGAGCCCCACATCGCCGAGTGTCTTCCACGGCACCGCAACTCTCCGGGGGGTTGCCCCGTAAACACAGTCACAATCTCAATGATCGGACTGTGAAAATATTCGATTTTGCCAGTTCTTACTCAAGCCATCATTGACTTGGTAAAGCCGACGGGAACCCAGCGGGCGGAAGGATAGTCGTCCGCCGGGTTATTTTCCCGTGGGCGAGAGTTAGACAAGAGCCGTGGACAAGAATCCAGCGAGCGGCAGCTAGCGGGCAACAGCACAGTCGACCGAAAGCCCCCACATCGCCGAGTGTCTTCCTCAACTCCGAAACCCTCCGGGGGCCGCCCCATGAACACACTCTCAATCTCCGCACTTTTTCATTTCAATAGAAATGATACTTTGAATATCGAAGATTTTTTTTCTCATCCTTCAGAGAGGTGTTCACCCCCTTATATAACAATCCGATTTCCTTTTGATTTGAAATCTCAATGTTCGCACATTCGATTTTGCCAGTTCTTACTCAAGCCATCATTGACTTGGTAAAGCCGACGGGAACCCAGCGGGCGGAAGGATAGTCGTCCGCCGGGTTATTTTCCCGTGGGCGAGAGTTAGACAAGAGCCGTGGACAAGAATCCAGCGAGCGGCAGCTAGCGGGCAACAGCACAGTCGACCGAAAGCCCCCACATCGCCGAGTGTCTTCCTCAACTCCGAAACCCTCCGGGGGCCGCCCCATGAACACACTCTCAATCTCCGCATTTTTTCATTTCAATAGAAATGATACTTTGAATATCGAAGATTTTTTTCTCATCCTTCAGAGAGGTGTTCACCCCCTTATATAACAATCCGATTTCCTTTTGATTTGAAATCTCAATGTTCGCACATTCGATTTTGCCAGTTCTTACTCAAGCCATCATTGACTTGGTAAAGCCGACGGGAACCCAGCGGGCGGAAGGATAGTCGTCCGCCGGGTTATTTTCCCGTGGGCGAGAGTTAGACAAGAGCCGTGGACAAGAATCCAGCGAGCGGCAGCTAGCGGGCAACAGCACAGTCGACCGAAAGCCCCCACATCGCCGAGTGTCTTCCTCAACTCCGAAACCCTCCGGGGGCCGCCCCATGAACACACTCTCAATCTCCGCATTTTTTCATTTCAATAGAAATGATACTTTGAATATCGAAGATTTTTTTCTCATCCTTCAGAGAGGTGTTCACCCCCTTATATAACAATCCGATTTCCTTTTGATTTGAAATCTCAATGTTCGCACATTCAATTTTGCCAGTTCTTACTCAAGCCATCATTGACTTGGTAAAGCCGACGGGAACCCAGCGGGCGGAAGGATGGTCGTCCGCCGGGTTATTTTCCCGTGGGCGAGAGTTAGACAAGAGCCGTGGACAAGAATCCAGCGAGCGGCAGCTAGCGGGCAACAGCACAGTCGACCGAAAGCCCCCACATCGCCGAGTGTCTTCCTCAACTCCGAAACCCTCCGGGGGCCGCCCCATGAACACACTCTCAATCTCCGCATTTTTTCATTTCAATAGAAATGATGCTTTGAATATCGAAGATTTTTTTCTCATCCTTCAGAGAGGTGTTCACCCCCTTATATAACAATCCGATTTCCTTTTGATTTGAAATCTCAATGTTCGCACATTCAATTTTGCCAGTTCTTACTCAAGCCATCATTGACTTGGTAAAGCCGACGGGAACCCAGCGGGCGGAAGGATGGTCGTCCGCCGGGTTATTTTCCCGTGGTCGAGAGTTAGACAAGCGCCGTGGACAAGAATCCAGCGAGCGGCAGCTAGCGGGCAACAGCACAGTCGACCGAAAGCCCCCACATCGCCGAGTGTCTTCCTCAACTCCGAAAACCTCCGGGGGCCGCACCACGAACACACTCAATCTCCGCATTTTTCATTTCAATAGAAATGATGCTTTGAATATCGAAGATTTTTTTTCTCATCCTTCAGAGAGGTGTTCACCCCCTTATATAACAATCCGATTTCCTTTTGATTTGAAATCTCAATGATCGGAGGAAAGAACTTAAGCAGACCGATTATGTAAAAGTCTCCCCGTCTGCCGGGTAGCAGACGGGGAGAAACTTGCGATAATATGCTTAGCATGAATATCCCTCGACCGAATGTCCCTACAGCGAGCTCACCGAGATTTACGCGACGCGATCGGCCCAATTCCTGGTCGACCCCGCTCGGGGCGAAAAAAAAAAAAAAATTCAGCAGACCGATTTTGAAAACTTGTTTCACAGGGTAGGGGGCGTGTAGAGATTTGCGGTAATATGCTTTGCGTGAATCGCTCTCGACCGAATGTCCCTACAGTAAGCTCACCGAGATGTACCCGACGCGGTCGACCAAATTCCTAATCAACCCCTCATTGAGTGAAAAAAAAAATCAGCACACCGACTTTGTGAACTGTTTTCAAAGGGAAGGGGGCGGGGAGAGACTTGCGAGAATGTGCTTTGCATGAATATCCCTCGCCCGAATTTCCTCACATTACATTCACCGAAATTAACCCGACGCGGTGGGCCAAATTCCTGAACGACCACGCTCGGGGCGAAAAAAAAATTTAGCAGACCGATCTTGAAAACTGTATTCACCAGGCGGGGGGGAGAAACTTGCGAAAATGTGGTTCGCGTGAATATCTGTCGACCGAATGTCCCTAGAATAAACTCATCGAGATGTACCCGATTCAGTCGGCCTTATTCCTGAACGACCCTGCACAGAGTGAAAAAAAAAAAAATCAGCAGACCGACTCTGAGAACTGTTTTCGAAGAGCAGGGGGCGGGAAGAGACTTGCGAAAATGTGCTTTATATGAATATTCCTCGACCGAATATAACTACATTACACTCGCCTTTATTGACGCGTCGCGGTGTGCCAAATTCCTGAACGACCCCGCACGGAGTGAAATGAAGATATAGCAGACCGACTTTGAGAACTGTATAAACAGGGCAGGGGGTGGGGAGAAACTTCCGAAAATGTGCTTTGTATGAATATTCCTCGATCGAATATCCCTAAATTACACTCGCCGAAATTTAGGCGACGCAATCGGCCTTATTCCTGAACGACCCCGCATGGAGTGGAAAAAAAAAGTTCAGCAGACCGACTTTGAAAAAAACTGTTTTGGACAGGTTAGCGGGCGAGGAGAAACTTGGAAAAATGTCCTTTGCATGAATATCTCTCGACCAAGTGTCCTTACAGAAAACTCACCGAGATGTACCCGACGCGGTCGGCCAAATTCCTAGTCGACCCCGCACGGAGTGAAAAAAAAAATTCAGCAAAGCGACTTTGAAAACTGTTTTGGACAGGTAGCGGGCGGGGAGAAATTTGCGAAAATGTACTTTGCATGAATATCTCTCGATCGAATGTCCCTACAATAAATTCACCGAAATTTACCCGACGCGGTCTGCCAAATTCCTGAACGACCACGCTCGGGGCGAAAAAAACAAAAAAAAAAATTAGCAGACCGATCTTGAAAACTGTATTCACCGGGCAGGGGGGCGGGAGAAACTTGCGAAAATGTGGTTCGCGTGAATATCTGTCGACCGAATGTCCCTAGAATAAACTCATCGAGATGTACCCGATCCAGTCGGCCTTATTCCTGAACGACCCTGCACAGAGTGAAAAAAAAAAAGAAAAATTCAGCAGACCGACTCTGAGAACTGTTTTCACAGGGTAGAGGGCGGGGAGAAATTTGCGAAAATGTGCTTTGCGTGAATATTTCTCGACCGAATGTCCCTACAGCAAACTCACCGAGATGTGCACGACGCGGTCGCTCTAAATCCTGGTCGACCTTGCTCGGGCCGAAAAAAAAAATTCAGCAGACCGATTTTGAAAACTGTTTTCACAGGGTAGGGGGCGGGGAGAAATTTGCGAAAATGTGGTTCGCTTGAATATCTGTCGACCGAATGTCCCTAGAATAAACTCATCAAGATGTACCCGATCCAGTCGGCCTTATTCCTGAACGACCCTGCACAGAGTGAAAAAAAAAAGAAAAATTCAGCAGACCGACTCTGAGAACTGTTTTCACAGGGTAGAGGGCGGGGAGAAATTTGAGAAAATGTGCTTTGCGTGAATATCTCTCGACCGAATGTCCCTACAGTAAGCTCACCGAGATGTGCCCGACGCGGTCGTTCAAATTCCTAGTGGACCCCGCTCGGGGCGAAAAAAAAAAATTCAGCAGACCGATTTTGAAAACTGTTTTCACAGGGTGGAGGGCGGGGAGAAATTTGCGAAAATGTGCTTTGCGTGAATATCTCTCGACCGAATGTCCCTACAGTAAGCTCACCGAGATGTGCGCGACGCGGTCGGCCAAATTCCTAGTGGACCCCGCTCGGAGCGAAAAAAAAAAATTCAGCAGACCGATTTTGAAAACTGTTTTCACAGGGTAGGGGGCGGGGAGAAATTTGCGAAAATGTGCTTTGCGTGAATATCTCTCGACCGAATGTCCCTACAGTAAGCTCACCGAGATGTGCGCGACGCGGTCGGCCAAATTCCTAGTGGACCCCGCTCGGAGCGAAAAAAAAAATTCAGCAGACCGATTTTGAAAACTGTTTTCACAGAGTAGGGGGCGGGGAGAAATTTGAGAAAATGTGCTTTGCGTGAATATCTCTCGACCGAATGTCCCTACAGTAAGCTCACCGAGATGTGCGCGACGCGGTCGGCCAAATTCCTAGTCGACCCCGCTCGGAGCGAAAAAAAAAAAATTCAGCAGACCGATTTTGAAAACTGTTTTCACAGAGTAGGGAGCGGGGAGAAATTTGAGAAAATGTGCTTTGCGTGAATATCTCTCGACCGAATGTCCCTACAGTAAGCTCACCGAGATGTGCCCGACGCGGTCGTTCAAATTCCTAGTGGACCCCGCTCGGGGCGAAAAAAAAAAATTCAGCAGACCGATTTTGAAAACTGTTTTCACAGGGTGGAGGGCGGGGAGAAATTTGCGAAAATGTGCTTTGCGTGAATATCTCTCGACCGAATGTCCCTACAGTAAGCTCACCGAGATGTGCCCGACGCGGTCGGTCAAATTCCTAGTGGACCCCGCTCGGAGCGAAAAAAAAAAAATTCAGCAGACCGATTTTGAAAACTGTTTTCACAGGGTAGGGGGCGGGGAGAAATTTGAGAAAATGTGCTTTGCGTGAATATCTCTCGACCGAATGTCCCTACAGTAAGCTCACCGAGATGTGCGCGACGCGGTCGGCCAAATTCCTAGTCGACCCCGCTCGGAGCGAAAAAAAAAAAAATTCAGCAGACCGATTTTGAAAACTGTTTTCACAGGGTAGGGGGCGGGGAGAAATTTGAGAAAATGTGCTTTGCGTGAATATCTCTCGACCGAATGTCCCTACAGTAAGCTCACCGAGATGTGCCCGACGCGGTCGGCCAAATTCCTAGTCGACCCCGCTCGGAGCGAAAAAAAAAATTCAGCAGACCGATTTTGAAAACTGTTTTCACAGGGTAGGGGGCGGGGAGAAATTTGAGAAAATGTGCTTTGCGTGAATATCTCTCGACCGAATGTCCCTAGAGTAAGCTCACCGAGATGTGCCCGACGCGGTCGGCCAAATTCCTAGTGGACCCCGCTCGGAGCGAAAAGAAAAAATTCAGCAGACCGATTTTGAAAACTGTTTTCACAGGGTAGGGGGAGGGGAGAAATTTGAGAAAATGTGCTTTGCGTGAATATCTCTCGACCGAATGTCCCTACAGTAAGCTCACCGAGATGTGCGCGACGCGGTCGGCCAAATTCCTAGTGGACCCCGCTCGGAGCGAAAAAAAAAATTCAGCAGACCGATTTTGAAAACTGTTTTCACAGAGTAGGGGGCGGGGAGAAATTTGAGAAAATGTGCTTTGCGTGAATATCTCTCGACCGAATGTCCCTACAGTAAGCTCACCGAGATGTGCCCGACGCGGTCGGCCAAATTCCTAGTGGACCCCGCTCGGAGCGAAAAAAAAAAATTCAGCAGACCGATTTTGAAAACTGTTTTCACAGGGTAGGGGGCGGGGAGAAATTTGAGAAAATGTGCTTTGCGTGAATATCTCTCGACCGAATGTCCCTACAGTAAGCTCACCGAGATGTGCCCGACGCGGTCGGCCAAATTCCTAGTCGACCCCGCTCGGAGCGAAAAAAAAAAATTCAGCAGACCGATTTTGAAAACTGTTTTCACAGGGTAGAGGGCGGGGAGAAATTTGAGAAAATGTGCTTTGCGTGAATATCTCTCGACCGAATGTCCCTACAGTAAGCTCACCGAGATGTGCCCGACGCGGTCGGCCAAATTCCTAGTGGACCCCGCTCGGAGCGAAAAAAAAAAAATTCAGCAGACCGATTTTGAAAACTGTTTTCACAGGGTAGGGGGCGGGGAGAAATTTGAGAAAATGTGCTTTGCGTGAATATCTCTCGACCGAATGTCCCTACAGTAAGCTCACCGAGATGTGCCCGACGCGGTCGGCCAAATTCCTAGTGGACCCCGCACGGAGTGAAAAAAAAATTTCAGCAGACCGATTTTGAAAACTGTTTTCACAGGGTAGGGGGCGGGGAGAAATTTGAGAAAATGTGCTTTGCGTGAATATCTCTCGACCGAATGTCCCTACAGTAAGCTCACCGAGATGTGCCCGACGCGGTCGCCCAAAATCCTAGTCGACCTCGCTCGGAGTGAAATGAAAATATAGCAGACCGATTTTGAAAACTGTTTTCACAGGGTAGGGGGAGGGGAGAAATTTGAGAAAATGTGCTTTGCGTGAATATCTCTCGACCGAATGTCCCTACAGTAAGCTCACCGAGATGTGCCCGACGCGGTCGGCCAAATTCCTAGTGGACCCCGCTCGGAGCGAAAAAAAAAAATTCAGCAGACCGATTTTGAAAACTGTTTTCACAGGGTAGGGGGAGGGGAGAAATTTGAGAAAATGTGCTTTGCGTGAATATCTCTCGACCGAATGTCCCTACAGTAAGCTCACCGAGATGCGCCCGACGCGGTCGCCCAAATTCCTAGTCGACCCCGCTCGGAGCGAAAAAAAAAAATTCAGCAGACCGATTTTGAAAACTGTTTTCACAGGGTAGGGGGAGGGGAGAAATTTGAGAAAATGTGCTTTGCGTGAATATCTCTCGACCGAATGTCCCTACAGTAAGCTCACCGAGATGTGCACCACGCGGTCGGCCAAATTCCTAGTGGACCCCGCTCGGAGCGAAAAAAAAAAATTCAGCAGACCGATTTTGAAAACTGTTTTCACAGGGTAGGGGGCGGGGAGAAATTTGGGAAAATGTGCTTTGCGTGAATATCTCTCGACCGAATGTCCCTACAGTAAGCTCACCGAGATGCGCCCGACGCGGTCGGCCAAATTCCTAGTGGACCCCGCTCGGAGCGAAAAAAAAAAATTCAGCAGACCGATTTTGAAAACTGTTTTCACAGGGTAGGGGGAGGGGAGAAATTTGGGAAAATGTGCTTTGCGTGAATATCTCTCGACCGAATGTGCCTACAGTAAGCTCACCGAGATGTGCCCGACGCGGTCGGCCAAATTCCTAGTGGACCCCGCTCGGAGCGAAAAAAAAAATTCAGCAGACCGATTTTGAAAACTGTTTTCACAGGGTAGGGGGAGGGGAGAAATTTGAGAAAATGTGCTTTGCGTGAATATCTCTCGACCGAATGTGCCTACAGTAAGCTCACCGAGATGCGCCCGACGCGGTCGGCCAAATTCCTAGTGGACCCCGCTCGGAGCGAAAAAAAAAAATTCAGCAGACCGATTTTGAAAAATGTTTTCACAGAGTAGGGGGCGGGGAGAAATTTGAGAAAATGTGCTTTGCGTGAATGTCTCTCGACCGAATGTCCCTACAGTAAGCTCACCGAGATGTGCCCGACGCGGTCGCCCAAATTCCTAGTCGATCTCGCTCGGAGCGAAAAAAAAAAAATTCAGCAGACCGATTTTGAAAACTGTTTTCACAGGGTAGGGGGCGGGGAGAAATTTGGGAAAATGTGCTTTGCGTGAATATCTCTCGACCGAATGTCCCTACAGTAAGCTCACCGAGATGTGCCCGACGCGGTCGCCCAAAATCCTAGTCGACCTCGCTCGGAGTGAAATGAAAATATAGCAGACCGACTTTGAGAACTGTATAAACAGGGCAGGGGGCGGGGAGAAACTTGCGAAAATGTGCTTTGTATGAATATTCCGCGACCGAATGTCCCTAAATTACACTCGCCGAAATTTACGCGACGCAATCGGCCTTATTCCTGAACGACCCCGCATGGAGTGGAAAAAGAAAAGTTCAGCAGACCGACTTTGAAAAAAAAACTGTTTTGGACAGGTAAGCGGTCGGGGAGAAACTTGGAAAAATGTCCTTTGCATGATGATCTCTCGACCGAATGTCCTTACAGAAAACTCACCGAGATGTACCCGACGCGGTCGGCCCAATTCCTGAACGACCCCGCACATAGTGGGGAAAAAAAAAAAAAATTCAGCAGACCGACTTTGGGAACCGTATTCACAGGGCAGGGGGCGGGGAGAAAGTTGCGAACGTGGGCTAAGCATGGTGATTAATCGCTCGAATTTCACTAGAGTAACTTCAGGGAGATGGACCCGACGCGGACGGCCTAATTCCTGATATATCGCACTTAGTGGGGGAAAAAAATCAGCAAAGCGACTGTGGAGACTGTATTAACCGGGCAGGGGGCGGGAAGAAAATTGGGAAAATGTGCTTTGTATGAATATTCCCCCCCCCCCCCCCACAGTGCGCTCACAGAGGTGAACCCGACGCGGTCGGCCAAATTCCTGATCGACCCGTCATTGAGTGAAAACAAAAAAAATCATCAGACCGAATTTGAGAACTGTTTTCACTGGGCAGGGGGCGGGGAGAAACTTGCGAAAATGTGCTTTGCAT
Organism: Holothuria scabra; assembly: GCA_037179385.1. Classification (NCBI taxonomy): domain Eukaryota; kingdom Metazoa; phylum Echinodermata; class Holothuroidea; order Aspidochirotida; family Holothuriidae; genus Holothuria; species Holothuria scabra. Next base: position 72,330 of record CM074201.1, read on the forward strand.
GAATATCTGTCGTCCGTATGTCCCTACATAACACTCGCCGACATCTACCGGACGCGGAAGGCCAAATTCCTTGGTCGACCCCGCATGGAGTGAAAAATAAAAAAAATCAGCAGACCGATTTTAAAAGAAATGAATTCGCCTGGGAGAGGGCGGGGAGGAACACGCGATAAC
>CM074201.1:77500-129141 GCA_037179385.1 Holothuria scabra
TTTTAACTTTCTGTGTCGCTTTTTAAAACACTAGCTCCCAAACAGCTAAGTGGTTTCTGCTAGAACAAGAGAATAAAAAAAAACGACGAACGAAGAATTTATCGTTAATAGCAAGAGCGAGCAATCTCCTTAAGAACGAAGGGCGTCACTTTTTCACCACCAGCTTTATGACTCGGAAATTAGACACGAATGTTACATTTCATAGTTTGTTGGTCGCGATTTTAAACAAAAGCTGTTAAATGAAAAGCTAAGTGGTCGCTGCAAAGGCAACAGAATGTAAAAGCGACAACACAATCATTTATATTTACTGATAAAAGCTAGAAACATGCCTCATGAACAAGCGCGTTACTAATTTCACCACGAGCTTTTAGGCTCCGAAATAAGGCACGAATATAAATAACCACAACTTTCTGCGTCGCTATTTAAAACAATAGCCCCTTAACAGCTGAGTGGTCTCGGCTGAAACAAGAGAATACAAAAATCGACGAATGAAGCATTTAACTTCAATAGCTAGATCGAGGAATGTGTATAAGAACGAAGCGTGCCACTTTTTCACCACGAGGTTTGAGGCTCGCAAATTATCCACCGGTTTCAACAATAATAGGCTACTGCGTCGCAATTTAACACAATAGCTCCCAAAGAGCTATGTGGTTTCTGCAAGAACAAGAGAATGTTAACGCGACGAGCGGATTATTTAATTTTATTAATAAACGCGAGAAACATGCCTTAGAAAAAAAAATGCGTCAGGAACCGCTGGTCCCTCTCGTGGATAGGGATGTGTAAGTATGCGTCTCTAAGATCGACACTCAAAGCACATAGGCCCTGGGACAGAGATGGGAGAACAACTGATAATGTCTCCATTCTGAATCTTTTGGGTTTTACATAAAGGCTGTTTAGGGGCTTTAGATTGAGAATTGGACGCCACTGTCCATTCTTTCTTGGGGGTTAGAAAGAAGGAGGACCGAATGGGAGGTCCCTCCTCCCCGGTTGTTCTTTTGATGGCCCCTTTTTCTAAGAGGGTTGTGATCTCCGACTCCAGAGCCCGACATTAGGTCCTTTGGGACCGGTGTTACTCTTTGGATAGGACCCTGGGGTGGTCTTGTGGAAAATTCGATTTGGTAGCCGTACAGAATAACGTTTCGAACCCATGGGTCTGAGTTGATCTCCCTCCATTGAGCGGAAAAGAGTTGGAGTCCCCCCCCCCCCCACCGCTAGTGTGGTAACGGTGGGGTGGGCACCCCTAGGGCCGGGCCTCGAAGATTGATCTGGGAGGTTGGTTGCTAATGTCACGCTCACGAGGGAGGTAGGGGCGAGTAGTCCTTCTGTCCCGTCTGGACTGGGCCCATGCACGGTAGGGGTAAGCAGGTCGGGATCCATGTTGTGACTTCTAGATTGGGAGAATGGCTTAGCACGGGTATGTAGGGGAACCCCCTTGCTATGCTGCCGTGTTGGCCCGGCCGAGGAAGGACCTCTTGGTCTTCTAAAAGCCGATTTCACAACGGCTTCATGCCTCCTAACTTCTTCCTCTAATTTGTTTTGGAAGCAACCTGCAAATAAGTCTGACCCCTCAAAGGGTAACTCCAGGAGGGAGTATTTCGTATCTGGGGATGGCCATTTCATAGTCGCCAGAACATTTTGACGCCGACACTTCATCTTTTTCACCGCAACTCTAGCACTTTGGGAGAACACAAGGCGCGCTAGGGGTCCTAGTAGGAGGAGTAGTTGGCCAGTTTCCCGACGTGTGACATGGGTCGGGTCTCTTGGTAGCTGCTGATGGGCCCTCATAAGGAGATCTGCCACCAGTAAGATTACTGATGCAAATTTCATAGATGCCCTGCTTGCTGAATCAATGGCAAACATCACATCCTCCAGTCTCCTCCTGACTGGGTCACGGAATAAGCCTGACGTGGCACCCTGATTGGCCCGTGCTTTTTCCTTTGCCTCTTGAGGCATTTTAGGTGGCCGGAAGAGCTTCTCCCAAGCTTCATCTTCCAATTTAATGGCCTGTTCCTGGGAAGCTGGAAAGGCAGTCCAGCGTTTCTTTTTAACCACTGCATCAAACAGTTCATAGCATACAGCATCTACTGGCATGCGTGGGGCCTGTACTGAGTCCAAATTTGTGGACGTAAGGGTAGAGACTCTGCTGGAGGGTGCTACTGGGGCTTGGTCTTTAAATCCGAGGTATTTTTTAAAAATTTGGATGGCCTTTGAGACAGCCTCAGCAGTTAAACCTGCACCTTTAGGCAGGTCTTCAATTTCATCCTCATCCTCTGAAGGGGACTGAGGGGGGTCCAGGGAGCTCCCTTGGATAACGTCAAAAGGGTCCTCCTCTGGGAAACGATCCGAAGCCATGCAAACCAGAACATCTGGGTCTGGTTGCTGGGGGGAAGGGTGCTCTACGTTTGGCAAAGTCTGATTTTGTAAAAGTGGGCCTAAGGTTAAAGGGCATTAGTTGTAGAAATAGACAGGTAAGTAGGAGCGAAGTAAATTTAAATAATTCGCTCGTCACGTTAACATTCTCGCAGAAACCACATAGCTCTTTGGGAGCTATTGTGTGAAATTGCGACGCAGTTACTTATTATTGTTGAAACCGGTGGATAATTTGCGAGCCTCAACCCTCGTGCTGAAAAAGAGACACGCTTCGTTCGAAGACAGATTGTTTGATCTAGTTATTGAAGTTAGCTGCTTTATTCGTCGATTTTTGTATTCTCTTGTTCTAGCCGACACCACTCAGCTGTTTGAGAGGTATTGTTTTAAATAGCGACGCAGAAAGTTATGATTATTTATATTCGTGCCTTATTTGGGGGCCTAAAAGCTCGTGGTGAAATTAGCGACGCGCTTGTTCATGAGGCATGTTTCTTGCTTTTATTAGTAAATATAAATGATTCTGTCGTCACTTTACATTCTCTTGTCTTTGCAGCCACCACTTAGCTTTTCATTTAAGAGCTAATGTTTAAAATCGCGACGCAGCAAACTATGAAATTTAACATTCGTGTCTCAAAGCTCGTGGTGAAAAAGTGAGGGAGTTCTTAGGGAAATTGCTCGCTTTGCTATTAAAAAAATTCTTCGTTCGTCGTTTTTTGTATTCTCTTGTTCAAGCAGAGAACACTTAGCTGTTTGGGAGCTAGTGTTTGGAATAGCGACGCAGAAAGTTTGGGTGCCTAAAATCTCGTGGTGAAATTAGTGACGGGCTTGTTTTTGAGGCATGTTTTTCGCTTTTATTAGTGAAATTAAATGATTCAGTCGTTGCCTTTACATTCTCTTGTCTTTGCAGAGACCACTTAGCTGTTTGAGAGCTATTATTTGAAATAGCGACGTCGCATTTTATAATTAATTATATTAACGCCTTTTCTTGCCAGCCGAACGGCCGGTGGAGAAATTAGTGACGCGCTTTTTTTGTTAGGCATGTTTCTCGCTCCCATTAATAAAATTGAATATTGGCTCGTCGCGTTAACATTCCCTTGTTGTTGCAGAAACCACAAAGCTCTTTGGGAGCTATTGTGTGAAATTGCGACGTAGTAACCTATTATTATTGTTGAAACCGGTGGATAATTTACGAGTCTAAAACCTCGTGGTGAAAAAGTGACACGCTTAGTTCTAAGACAGATTGTTTGATCTAGTTATTGAAGTTAGGTGTTTCATTCGTCGATTTTTGAATTCTCTTGTTCTAGCAGAGACCACTTAGCTGTTTAGGAGCTATTGTTTTAAATAGCAACGCAGAAAGTAATAATTATTTATATTCGTGCCTTATTCGTAGCCTAAAAGCTCGTGGTGAAATTCGTGACGCGCTAGTTTATGAGGCATGTTTCTCAATTTTATCAGTAAATATAAATGATTCTGTCATCGCTTTTACATTTTCTTGTCCTTTCAGCGACCACTTAGCTTTTCATATAAGAGCTATTGTTTGAAATCGCGACGCAGCAAACTATAAAAAGTAACATTCGTGTCTAATTTTCAAGTCTCAAAGTTCGTGGTGAAAAAGTGACGCGCTTCGTTTTTAGGGAGATTTCTCGCTCTTGCTATTAAAGATAAATTCTTCGTTCGTCGCTTTTTGTATTCTCTTGTTCAAGCAGAAACCGCTTAGCTGTTTGGGAGCTATTGTTTAAAATAGTGACGGAGAAAATTAAAATTATTTATATTCGTGCCCTATATGGGAGACTTAAAGCTCGTGTTGAAATTAGTGACGCGCTTGTTCATGAGGCATGTTTCTCGCTTTTATTAGAAAAATTAAAAGATTGTGTTGTCGCTTTTACATTCTCTTGCGTTTGCAGCGACCACTAAGCTTTTCATTTGAGAGCTATTGTTTAAAATCGCGACGCAGCAAACAACGAAATTTAACATTCGTGTCTAATTTTCGAGTCTCAAAGTTCGTGGTGAAAAAGTGACGCGCTTCGTTTTTAGGGAGATTGCTCGCTCTTGCTATTAAAGATAAATTCTTCGTTCGCCGTTTTTCCTATTCTCTTGTCCTAGCAGAGACCACTTAGCTGTTTCGGAGCTATTGTTTTAAAAAGCGACGCAGAAAGTTAAAATTATTTATATTCGTGCCTTATTTGGGCCCCTAAAGGCTCGTTGTGAAATTAGTGACGCGCTTGTTTATGAGGCATGTTTCTCGCTTTTATTAGTAAAATTCAATGTTCGTGTTGTCGCTTTTACATTCCCTTGTCTTTGCAGCGACCACTTAGCTTTTCATTTGAGAGCTATTGTTTAAAATCGCGACCCAGCAAATAACGAAATTTAACATTCGTGTCTAATTTTCGAGTCTCAAAGCTCGTGGTGAAAAAGTGACGCGCTTCGTTCTAAGGGAGATTTCACGCTCTTGCTATTAAAGATAAATTCTTCGTTTGTCGTTTTTTGTATAGAGGCTTTGCAATTGCGTCACTGAACCGCCATGCTGGAGGACATTCATGCCAAATACACGTGGCTTTGTACCGAACGCACTGCACAGTGTGCACTGAGACATGCACGATGTATACAAATTCAACGAGCAAGCGCGTCCCGTGTGGTTTACTACGTAGATACATGTACTCCAACATGGCCACCGGAGAGTATTATGACGTTATGTAAAAAGCCTCTATTCTCTTGTTCTAGCAGAGACCACTTATCTGTTTGGGTGCTAGTGTTTGAAAGAGCGACGTCGCAACTTATGATTATTTATATTTGCGCCTTTCTTTGCAAGCCTAACGGCCGGTGGAGAAATTAGTGACGCGCATTTTTTTCCGAGGCATGTTTCTCGCTTTTATTAATAAAATTGAACAATTCGCTCGCCGCGTTAGCATTCTCTTCTTCTTGTTGCAGAAACCACATAGCTCTTTGGGAGCTATTGTGTGAAATTGCGACGCAGTAACCTATTATTATCAAAACCGTTGGAAAATTTGCGAGCCTCAAACCTCGTGCTGAAAAAGTTACACGTTGCGTTCTTATACACATTCCTCGATCAAGCTATTTAGTTAAATGCTTCCTTCGTTGATTTTTGTATTCTCTTGTTCCAGCCGAGACCACTCAGCTGTTTCGGAGCTATTGTTTTAAATAGCGACGCAGAAAGTTAAAATTATTTATATTCGTGCCTTATATGAGAGCCTTAAAGCTCGTGTTGCAATTAGTGACGGGCTTGTTCATGAGGCATGTTTCTCGCTGTTATTAGTAAAATTAAATGATATTGTTGTCGCTTTTACATCCTCTTGTCTTTGAAGCGACCACTTAGCTTTTCATTTAAGAGCTATTGTTTAAAATCGCGACGCCGCAAACAACGAAATTTAACATTCGTGTCTAATTTGCGAGTCTCAAAGCTCGTGGTGAAAAAGTGACGCGCTTCGTTCTAAGGGAGATTTCTCGCTCTTGCTATTAAAGATAAATTCTTCGTTCGTCGTTTTTTGTATTCTCTTGTTCTAGCAGAAACCACTTTACTTAGCTGTTTGGGAGCTATTGTTTTAAAAAGCGACTCAGAAAGTTAAAATGATTTATATTCGTGCCCTATTTGGGAGCCTAAACGCTCGTGGTGAAATTAGTGACGCGCTTGTTCATGAGGCATGTTTCTCGCTTTTATTAGAAAAATTAAAAGATTTTGTTGTCGCTTTTACATTCTTTTGTGTTTGCAGCGACCACTAAGCTTTTCATTTGAGAGCTATTGTTTAAAATCGCGCAGGAAAATCAACGAAATTTAACATTCGTGCCTAATTTTCGAGTCTCAAAGCTCGTGGTGAAAAAGTGACGCGCTTCGTTCTTAGGGAGTTTCTCGCTCTTGCTATTAAAGATAAATTCTTCGTTCGTCGTTTTTTGTATTCTCTTGTTCAAGCAGAGACCACTTATCTGTTTGGGAGCTAGTGATTGAAAGAACGACGTCGCAACTTATGATTCTTTATATTTGCGCCTTTCTTTGCAAGCCTAACGGCCGGTGGAAGAATTAGTGACGCGCATTTTTTTTCTGAGGCATGTTTCTCGCTTTTATTAATAAAATTGAACAATTCGCTCGCCGCGTTAGCATTCTCTTCTTCTTGTTGCAGAAACCACATAGCTCTTTGGGAGCTATTGTGTGAAATTGCGACGCAGTAACCTATTATTATCAAAACCGTTGGAAAATTTGCGAGCCTCAAACCTCGTGCTGAAAAAGTTACACGTTGCGTTCTTATACACATTCCTAGATCAAGCTATTTAGTTAAATGCTTCCTTCGTCGATTTTTGTATTCTCTTGTTCCAGCCGAGACCACTCAGCTGTTTCGGAGCTATTGTTTTAAATAGCGACGCAGAAAGTTAAAATTATTTATATCCGTGCCTTATATGAGAGCCTTAACGCTCGTGTTGCAATAAGTGACGCGCTTGTTCATGAGGCATGTTTCTCGCTTTTATCAGTAAATATAAATGTTTCTGTCTTCGCTTTTATATTTTCTTGTCTTTGCAGCGACCACTTAGCTTTTCATTTAAGAGCTGTGGTTGAAATCGAGACGCAGCAAACTATGAAATTTAACATTCGTGTCTAATTTTCGAGTCTCAAAGCTCGTTATGAAAAAGCCACGCGCTTCGTTCTTAGGGAGATTTCTCGCTCTTGCTATTAAAGATAAATTCTTCGTTCGTCGCTTTTTGTATTCTCTTGTTCAAGCAGAAACCGCTTAGCTGTTTGGGAGCTATTGTTTAAAATAGTGACGGAGAAAGTTAAAATTATTTATATTCGTGCTTTATATGGGAGACTTAAAGCTCGTGTTGAAATTAGTGACGCGCTTGTTCATGAGGCATGTTTCTCGCTTTTATTAGAAAAATTAAAAGATTCTGTTGTCGCTTTTACATTCTCTTGTGTTTGCAGCGACCCCTAAGCTTTTCATTTAAGAGCTATTGTTTAAAATCGCGACGCAGCAAACAACGGAATTTAACATTCGTGTCTAATTTTCGAGTCTCAAAGCTCGTGGTGAAAAAGTGACGCGCTTCGTTCTTAGGGAGATTTCTCGCTCTTGCTTTTAAAGATTAATTCTTCGTTCGTCGTTTTTTGTATTCTCTTGTCCTAGCAGAGACCACTTATCTGTTTGGGAGCTAGTGTTTGAAAGAGCGACGTCGCAACTTATGATTATTTATATTTGCGACTTTCTTTGCAAGCCTAACGGCCGGTGGAAGAATTAGTGACGCGCATTTTTTTTCTGAGGCATGTTTCTCGCTTTTATTAATAAAATTGAATAATTCGCTCGCCGCGTTTGCATTCTCTTCTTGTTGCAGAAACCACATAGCTCTTTGGGAGGTATTGTGTAAAATCGCGACGCAGTAACCTATTATTATCAAAACCGTTGGAAAATTTGCGAGCCTCAAACCTCGTGGTAAAAAGTAACACGTTGCGTTCTTATACACATTCCTCGATCTAGCTATGTAGTTAAATGCTTTATTCGTCGATTTTTGTATTCTCTTGTTCCAGCCGAGACCACTCAGCTGTTTAGGAGCTATTGTTTTAAAAAGCGACGCAGAAAGTTAAAATTATTTATATTCGTGCCTTATTTGGGAACCTAAACGCTCGTGGTGAAATTACTGACGCGTTTGTTTATGAGGCATGTTTCTCGCTCTTATTAGTAAAATTAAATGATTTTGTTGTCGCTTTTACATCCTCTTGTCTTTGAAGCGACCACTTAGCTTTTCATTTAAGAGCTATTGTTTAAAATCGCGACGCAGCAAACAACGAAATTTAACATTCGTGTCTAATTTTCGAGTCTCAAAGCTCGTGGTGAAAAAGTGACGCGCTTCGTTCTAAGGGAGATTTCTCGCTCTTGCTATTAAAGATAAATTCTTCGTTCGTCGTTTTTTTTTTTTTTTTTTTTTTTTTGTTGTTGTTGTATTGTCTTGTTCTAGCAGAAACCACTTATCTGTTTGGGAGCTATTGTTTAAAAAAGGGACGCAGAAAGTTAAAATGATTTATATTCGTGCCCTATTTGGGAGCCTAAACGCTCGTGGTGAAATTAGTGACGCGCTTGTTTATGAGGCATGTTTCTCGCTTTTATTAGTAAAATTAAATGATTTTGTTGTCGCTTTTACATCTTCTTGTCTTTGAAGCGACCACTTAGCTTTTCATTTAAGAGCTATTGTTTAAAATCGCGACGCCGCAAACAACGAAATTTAACATTCGTGTCTAATTTTCGAGTCTCAAAGCTCATGGTGAAAAAGTGACGCGCTTCGTTCTAAGAGAGATTTCACGCGCTTGCTATTAAAGATAAATTCTTCGTTAGTCGTTTTTTTTTTTTTTTTTTTTTTTTTTTTTTTTTTTTGTATTGTCTTTTTCTAGCAGAAACCACTTATCTGTTTGGGAGCTATTGTTTAAAAAGGGGACGCAGAAAGTTAAAATGATTTATATTCGTGCCCTATTTGGGAGCCTAAACGCTCGTGGTGAAATTAGTGACGCGCTTGTTTATGAGGCATGCTTCTCTCTGTTATTAGTAAAATTAAATGATTGTTTTGTAGCTTTTACATTCTCTTGTCTTTGCAGCGACCACTAAGCTTTTCATTTGAGAGCTATTGTTTAAAATCACGACGCAGCAAACAACGAAATCTAACATTCGTGTCTAATTTTCATGTCTCAAAGCTCGTGGTGAAAAAAGTGACGCGCTTCGTTCTAAGAGAGATTTCACGCGCTTGCTATTAAAGATAAATTCTTCGTTCGTCGTTTTTTGTATTCTCTTGTTCAAGCAGAGACCACTTATCTGTTTGGGAGCTATTGTTTGAAAGAACGACGTCGCAACCTTTGAATATCTATATTTGCGCCTTTTTTTTTCAAGCCTAACGGCCGGTGGAGAAATTAGTGACGCGCATTTTTTTTTTCTGAGGCATGTTTCTCGCGTTTATTAATAAAATTAAATAATCCGCTCGTCGCGTTAACATTCTCTTGTTCTTGCAGAAACCACATAGCTCTTTTGGAGCTATTGTGTTAAATTGCGACGCAGTAACCTATTATTATCAAAACCGTTGGATAATTTGCGAGCCTCAAACCTCGTGGTGAAAAAGTGGCATGCTCCGTTCTAATACACATTCCTCGATCTAGCTATTGAAGTTAAATGCTTCATTCATCGATTTTTGTATTCTCTTGTTCTAGCCGAGACCACTAAGCTGTTTAGGAGCTATTGTTTTAAAAAGCGACGCAGAAGGTTAAAATTATTTATATTCGTGCCTTATTTGGGAGCCTAAAACCTCGTTGTGAAATTAGTGACGCGCTTGTTTATGAGGCATGTTTCTCGCTGTTATTAGTAAAATTAAATGATATTGTTGTCGCTTTTACATCCTCTTGTCTTTGAAGCGACCACTTAGCTTTTCATTTAAGAGCTATTGTTTAAAATCGCGACGCAGCAAACAACGAAATTTAACATTCGTGTCTAATTTTCGAGTCTCAAAGCTCGTGGTGAAAAAGTGACGCGCTTCGTTCTAAGGGAGATTTCACGCTCTTGCTATTAAAGATAAATTCTTCGTTCGTCGTTTTTTGTATTCTCTTGTTCTAGCAGAAACCACTTTACTTAGCTGTTTAGGAGCTATTGTTTTAAAAAGCGACTCAGAAAGTTAAAATGATTTATATTCGTGCCCTATTTGGGAGCCTAAACGGTCGTGGTGAAATTAGTGACGCGCTTGTTCATGAGGCATGTTTCTCGCTTTTATTAGAAAAATTAAAAAAAATTTTTGTTGTCGCTTTTACATTCTCTTGTGTTTGCAGCGACCACTAAGCTTTTCATTTGAGAGCTATTGTTTAAAATCGCGCAGGAAAATCAACGAAATTTAACATTCGTGCCTAATTTTAGAGTCTCAAAGCTCGTGGTGAAAAAGTGACGCGCTTCGTTCTTAGGGAGTTTCTCGCTCTTGCTATTAAAGATAAATTCTTCGTTCGTCGTTTTTTGTATTCTCTTGTTCAAGCAGAGACTGTTTACTAATAACAGAGAGAAGCATGCCTCATAAACAAGCGCGTCACTAATTTCACCACGAGCGTTTAGGCTCCCAAATAGGGCACGAATATAAATCATTTTAACTTTCTGCGTCCCTTTTTTATTTATTTTTTTTTTTTTGCTTCCATCCTTTATTGAGAACATAATTATGACCAGCAATATATACATACATACAAACATACATACACACATATATACATACATACATTCGTACTTTCATGGAGAAATAAGTAACAGTTTGTCCATCCTGTATCTGGTACCACAACATAACGTTTAAAATAGTTCAGTTTTTACTACTTATCCTAGTTAATCAAAGAGATAATTACAAAAAGCAGTTTTTAGAGACTCAAACTTAATACACTCTTAAAACACTGGGCAATATTTTCGTTGGGTAAAACGCTTTGGTTAAATGTTGGTCAAACTTTGCTCATATAATGGTAAAAACGTTTCTTCGATTCACGTTTATTCCACTATCCAATCATTGGGCAAACTGTTAACAAGCTTACACTCAACGGTTGGGCATATATTTGGTCTATCTACTTGTTGGGTAATTAATTGCTAATTAGCATAATGTTTGCTCATTGGTTGGGCAATAAACTTTGCGCGTTCCGCATACGTAAATGTGATAAAAGCATTGCACACAATGAACATGTGAAAGTTAAGAACAGGCGTACGTATATGGTTGGCCACAGTGGACATAATTCCTTATTTAATGCTGACATTAAATCGAATTTATGTCCGCATTAATTCGATTTAATGTCAGCATTAAATAAGTTTCAGTATTGACCAATCACAGCACAGATTTTAATGTCGGCATTAAATCATTTAATGTTGGCATTAATTCGATTTAATGTCAACATTAATTCGATTTAATGCAGACATTAAATCGATTTAATGCTAGCATTAATTCGATTTAATGTCAGCATTAATTCGATTTAATGTCAGCATTAATTCGATTTAATGTCAGCATTAATTCGATTTAATGTCTGCATTAATTATTTAATGCTGGCATTAAATCGATTTAATGCTAGCATTAATTCGATTTAATGTCAGCATTAATTCAATTTAATGTCAGCATTAATTCGATTTAATGTCTGCATTAATTATTTAATGCTGACATTAAATCGAATTAATGTCAGCATTAAATAATTAATGCAGACATTAAATCGAATTAATGCTGACATTAAAAAGAATTTTTTTTTTTTTTTTTTTATCCTCCATGTCTGTATTGAATTTTGAATTTCCTTATTTTATAATATTTACCATCGTGCTTAAAGATTGGCTGTATGACTAATATTTACATGGTAGGTATTGCGTAAAATAGCTCAAACAATGCAAGAAATGTTTACAAAAAGCCAATAAATACCCACAATCGAATAAAGGTGTTTTAACAGTGGGCTGTATATCACAATACATAACAATTCAAGAAGAAAATAACAGTGAGCTGGAGTAAGCGAATAGTTATACGCGTGAGTCTAAACGCATCAGTAAACATGAATACCTGGAAAGAAGCAAGTCGATTTTAGGGACCACCAGAACGAGTCATACGTACAGTATCTCCCAACAATTCCCTTTTAAATGTCCGAGAAGAAATTACAGTGTGCAAAAGCATCTTTAAGATCCATGAAGTTTATAACACTTTTACCTCGTTTTTTACTGTTTACATAAATATGCTTCTCTACTCGAAGGGCAAATTGAAATTTATGCAGAAAGTCAACATAATTTAAATTCTTATTTTGACATTTCATGCTAAAAATAAAACATTTTAGGTGGAGAATGAGGAAATTATAAGGATGAAGCTTTTGCTTTTGATAACCAAAAAGATATCCTCTTTTGAAAAATGAATTTCAGAACCAAACAAAAAAGTTTCAACATCACTTAAAAATGAAGCTACATGATTACATTCAACAAAAAGATGACTTAGTGTTTCAGTCTTAGAGTTGCAAAAATAACATAAATCAGATTCAGAAATACCCATTACAGTTAAGAGTTTATTCGTAGGGAGAATTCTGTGGAGGAAACGGAATTGAAAGTAGGAGAGTTTGGTTTCTGAGACTGATTGCCATGGCATGACAAATATTCCATCCCACTCTTCAGTGGTTATGTGGGGAAACTCTGTTTTCCATTTTATAAGTGCTGTAGGTTCCTCAGCGACTTTAGCCAGATACTTGGTCCTGTACACCACTTGTGAAGTACGATTTGACTGTAGAATTTTATCTAAGAATTCTATACAAGAATTATTTGTGTTACTTGGAAAACAACCAGACTCTTTCCAATGCACAGGAATACTGCGGATAAGGCCCCAATATGTTGTAAACGGGAAATCATTTAAATGAAAATTCTCCCTAAAAGACTGATAACTTAGCGGGTTACCATCATTATTGAAAAAGTCGGAAACAAACTTAACGCCATTACTGAACATAAAATCATAGTAGACCGGTATATTGTTTATGCGGATAAAGTGATTATTCCATACAACTTGATCTCCAAAATTTTCAACAGGTAAATGAAAAGTTGCATCCAGCCAAGCTCTCACAGTATGATAAACAAATTGATTAGGAATAACGGGAAGATCATTAGATCATTAGACATTAGACATTAAAAAGAATTAATGCTAGCATTAAATGGATTTAATGTCAGCATTAAATCGATTTAATGTCAGCATTAAATCGATTTAATGTCAGCATTAAATCGAATTAATGCTAACATTAAATCGACCAATCACGTTGCGATATTTAACGTCATTGAGGTCTAACCAATCAAAATCGCTGTTAGTAAGGGTTCTAGGGTGCGGGATTTCGTTTCAACGATCCGACTCTTCGATCGGTAAAGTAGGCCTTTAGGCTGTACTATTTAAAGTATTACTATGCATATTATAATACAGCAGGATGTAGGCCTGCACTGACTTAGTCCGCAGTCTGCTGACCTAGTATTTGGGTCGCTTGTACTTTAGGCTACAATCCTCGACAAAAATGATGGGACAAAACAAGCAATGAACGGAGCACCACCCCCCCCCCCCCCACTCCCCCATTCAAGCAGCCCAAGGCGTCCTGAAACTTCAACATTGATACGGGAGCGTATTTTTGTCGAGGATTGCAGCATTCGACTCAACATTCGCTGGCGCCAAACGTTGGAGCAGTCAGATTGTGTTTACAGAGTTGTGTGCATGTGATGGCCGGCCCGACGCGGTCGGCGTGGAGTTTTTCGGCGCGACTCAGGTGCACACCCGAGTACCCTTACTAACGGCGATCTTGATTGCAAGACATCACAGATGTCAAGTATGGCAATGTGATTGGTCGATTTAATGCTAGCATTAATTCGATTTAATGTCAGCATTAATTCGATTTAATGTCAGCATTAATTCGATTTAATGTCAGCATTAATTCTATTTAATGTCTACATTAATTATTTAATGCTGACATTAAATAGAATTAATGCTAGCATTAAATCGATTTAATGTCAGCATTAAATAATTAATGCAGACATTAAATCGAATTAATGCTGACATTAAATTGAATTAATGCTAGCATTAAATCGATTTAATGTCAGCATTAAATAATTAATGCAGACATTAAATCGAATTAATGCTGACATTAAATCGAATTAATGCTAGCATTAAATCGATTTAATGTCTGCATTAAATCGAATTAATGTTGACATTAAATCGAATTAATGCCAGCATTAAATGATTTAATGCCGACATTAAAGTCTGTGCTGTGTTTGGTCAGTACTGAAACTTATTTAATGCTGACATTAAATCGAATTAATGCGGACATAAATTCGATTTAATGTCAGCATTAAATAAGGAATTATGTCCACTGTGGCCAACCATATACGTACGTATTTCTCAGTGGTTCAAAGTCATTAGCAGCTCATCAAACGACAACTATCTCGCTGATTAATGTCTCAGATTACCTTGAGGAATGGGGCTTGGAGGGTTCTTGAGTGTGTTTGAGGCTAAATACGAGTACAAGGAGTTGTGTGGAGTATTTAATGTTTATATCGAAGATATAATCAACACGATTTAGGAAGAAACTGGTGCTGCTACTGAGCCATGGCCGAAACGTTCGCCTGCTCATCCAGGCTAGGCTAACATAGCCTAACACTATGTTTGGGTTCTGTAATGTGTCAATGTGAGTTTGATTAGCCTACAGACTAGGTTAGCCTACATCCTTTGGCTTACTATGGCAGCATCACGGTTTCCTAATCGTTTGATTCTATCACTGGATACTTCTCTCCTTGCCATGTGCTCATATTTATTTCAACACAATCTTCAAGTCTTCATGATGCCTTATTGTCGGATAATCTGAGCCTGATTTATAAATGGCCACATTTACTAGGGCAATGCACTAGGGATTAGCCCAACAGTTGGTTAAAGAATATGCCCAACTGATGTTGAAAAAGCACCCACGGTTATGGAAAAGATGATTAACGTTTAACCAACGGTTGGTGAATGCATTTGCCCAACATCTTAATAAAAGGCGTGCCCAACAAGTGGGTATGTTTTAAATGCTCATTTACCAAACAGTTGGGTAGTTTCCTGCCCAACAGTTAGGTTCAAACTTTACCAAATTTGGTTGGTTAAAGTTTTGCCCAACTGTTTAGGTTGTTGAATAGATGCCCAGTGTTGGTCAAAAAGTTGGGCAAATTTTGTTGAATAGATGCCCAGTGTTGGTCAAAAAGTTGGGCAAATTTTGCCCATTTTTTTTAAGAGTGTAGGGTGATGAATACTTGTGGAAGAAAGACGTTTCTCCACTTGAAGTAAAAATTTAAAATTATGCAAAAAATCAACACAGTTAGGTATCTCCTTTGACATTCTTTTCCTATAGATGTAATGTTTAATATTAAAGATGAGGAAATTATAAGGATGACTTTGGCAAAACCTATACCCAAAAAATAGATCCTGCTTAGATAGGGAGAATTGTTGGCCCAAGGCTCTCTGCTCGACATCCAAAATAAAATTTGATACGAGGGCACAATCCCAAAATAAATGACTTAACGTTTCCTCATACTGATTGCAAAAAGTACACAGAGCATCATTCCTTTGGTTCATTAAAAAAAGTAATCTATTTGTACCCAAGATCCGGTGTAAAAATCGAAATTGAAAATACTTTAACTTACTATCTCTAAGAGAGCTGAACGGGATTTGGAAGAGGACGAGGAGGACATGGCGACGGGTTAGGAGGTGCTTTTTGAGGCTCTCGTAAGTTTTTGTCCAAATCAAGTTCATTCTCCAGATCTCTAACTTAAAATGTCTTCGAAAGTTGTGCAGTGACTTATTTATCCAGGTTTTTGAAGTATGTACAAAAAAAGAGGAAGACCGAAGGGCAGTTATGGTAAAAAGAAACGTGATGCTCTAGCCGCCGCCAAAATGCAGAAGCAACGCACATCACCCGCCTATAATTCGTCACGTGACGACCGGGCTTCACTAGAGGAAACCAGCTTTGTTGAAGAAGCCTCCTTACTTAGTGTTGAGGAGGAGCAGGACTTATCCAAAAAGCTAGATAATGCCATAGAAAAAGCCATCTCTACCCTCTCAACAGATCTGAGAAATTTAAAGAGTGAACTGAAGAAAGAACTTGAAAACCACGCCAGTAAAATCAAAACGCTTGAAAAAGAAAACCTAGAACTTAAAGCGTGCTGTACATCATTGGAACAGAAGGTGGCCAACCTGGAAAAGGAAAGTATCGAACAATATTCACTTCTTAATAAGCAAGAACGTTTCTCTAGGCGAAACAATCTTCGCCTAGTAGGCTTCAAATATTCTGAGAACGAAGATTGTGTCCAGATAGCTAAAACTGTATTTTCTGAGATGGGGCTGCCAGATTGCAGAATCGAAAGAGCCCACAGGGATGGAAGGTCTGTGGTAGGTCGAGATCGCCATTTGCTTATTAAGTTATCGTTCTACCAGGACAAACTATTTTTGCTGAGAAACGCTAAATCCAAGTTGCGAAACAAACCCTTTTTCTTAACCGACGACCTCACCCAGTTGGACTTAAAGGAAAAGCGAAAATGGACCCCCAAGGTGACGGCACTCTACCAAGCAGGCACCAAACTTCGATTTTCAGGAGGGGTATGGAGGCAGAGCGATGGCCGCCCTTATAAATTTACAGAGTAATTTTGTCATAGTCATCTTTATCGTGTCTCTTAAATAGTCTTCTTATGTTATATTTCCAACTATCCTACTAATATTCATTGGAGAACGAAAGGAGGATTCCTACTGAAACCGTCAGTTTATAGAATTTTTCTTTGGGATTTGATGGGAACAAAGGATTTATGTAGAAGTTTTTCTACTTAAAATTGGTTGGAGCCGCATAAAACTGAATGAATCTACTTCAACTTTACTAGGAGTGAGTTCCTTAATCAACCCAGTCTCTGTGTTAACCCTCCTGTTTTTTTACTGATGTTTTCGGGAGCCTCTAACTGCGAGCTGTGTTATGGCTAATGTTCTATTTGACCTATCCAGAAGAAGGTCCTTTTCCATCAGAAAAGAACTCCTGTTTTTCTTGTTGGATTGACTGTTTTTCTTTCTTTTTCTATCTTCCATCTTGTAATTTATGTGAGTATCATACTGCTTTAATTTGTAATATTCGGCTTATCCAAGTCACTGGTACTGAGAATTGTAGACTGTCTGAGGTATGTAAAATATCCCCGATCTCCTTTGTGTTTGATGGCAGAACTTAAGTTCACTAGCTACAATGTAAGGGGCCTCAGACAGTCTAGGAAGCGTAGAAAGGTGTTCAGTTTTCTACATAATCAAAAGAAAGATATCTATCTTATTCAGGAGTCACATAGCGTAGAAGGGGATGTACAGTTTTGGAAGAATGAATGGGGTGGGAAAATCATTTTCGCACATGGCTCGTCTTCGAGTAGAGGGGTGTGTATTTTGTTCAATCCTGTTTTGAACGTACATTTTATTAATTCTAAGCTTGATGAAAACGGCAGGTATATTATAACTGATGTTACTATTTATGGTAAATCCTTTACAATTATTTGTGTTTACGCCCCCAATATCGATTCGCCGTCATTCTTCGACTCTATTTCTGTCAATCTAAGTAATTTTGCTTGTGAGAATGTTGTCATGGGAGGCGATTTTAACTTAGTCTTTGATTTACACTTAGACAAAATTGGGGGCGTACGGCAAACTAATTTTAGGGCACGGGATCGGTGTTTTGACCTCATGAATAAGCATAGATTGGTTGACGTTTGGAGGGAAAGGAACCCTCACGCTAAGGTGTATACTTGGAGATCTAATGTTACTGCTGGAATCCACTGTAGGTTAGATTTCTTCTTAATTTCCAGCCATTTGGTTAAAAGCACTTTTAATGCTAATATCTCCCCCAGCTTACAATCTGATCATTGTTTAGTCAATCTCGATTTTCAATTATTTTCAGAGAAGAGGGGTCCAGGCTACTGGAAATTTAATAACTCGCTATTGTTTGATAAGGATTATGTAAACTTAATTAATAATTTTTTGGATCATGAAAATGAGATTTCAAGCTTTTCCAATCCAGTTCTTAAATGGGAGTATATCAAGTTTAAAGTTCGAGCCATTACCATTGAGTATTCAAAACAAAAAGCTAAAAAACAACGGGAACATGAAGCTACTTTATTAAAGAAAATCGGATCGTTAGAACGAATTTATTTTGAGTCAAATTCCCCGGATGTTCTATATGAGTTGAATGATTGTAGAACTCAACTTATTATTTTTATGACCTTAAATTACAAGGAATAATAGTAAGATCCCGAGCCAGGTGGGTGGAAAACGGCGAAAAAAGTACAAAATATTTTTTTTTTTTTTTAAACTTGGAAAAAAGACATAAAGAGTGTAGTGTCATTCGAAATCTCCATACTGCTGATGGTACAACTTTAACTGATGGTAAACGTATTCTGAGTGAGATTAGATCGTTTTATGAAACTCTTTACAAAAGTGATGACTGCAATCCCGATATGTTTTTCCAGACCCTACCGGTCATTACTATGTTGGATCAGGACGAGGCCGAGCATTGTGAAGGGCTATTGACAGAGGATGAATTTAAAAAAGCATTATTTTCTCTTTCTACTGGTAAGACACCGGGAAGTGATGGTCTCACTGGGAATTTCTATAGAGGTTTTTGGTCAAAGATAGGGACTTTGGTGACCGCTTCCCTCAACCAGGCTTTTCATTCCTCTTCCTTGTCTGCAGAACAAGGAAGGGCGGTTATCACGCTTATTCCAAAACCCGGTAAAGATCCCCACATGTTGAAAAATTATCGTCCAATTTCATTGTTGAACACCGATTACAAGATTTGCTCTAAAGCACTTGCTTCCCGAATTCAATCTGTTTTACCTAAAATCATTAGTTCTAACCAAACCGGCTTTATCAAAGGACGTTTTATTGGGGAAAATATTCGTTTCGTACTTGATCTTATTGATTTTTGTAATTCAAGAAACATGAAAGGATTGCTATTTTTAATAGATTTTGAGAAGGCGTTCGATAGGGTGGACTGGAATTTCATTATTAAGAGTTTGAAGTTCTTCAACTTCGGCGAGGACTTCATCCGTTGGATCTCTACACTTTATTCAAATAATTCAGGTCGAGTCTTAAACAACGGTTTTGCTTGTGATGCATTTAATATAACCAGGGGGGTTCGTCAAGGATGCCCCCTAAGCCCCTATTTATTTATCATTTGCGCCGAAGTTCTTACAATTTATATTAATCGTAACCCCCGTATTAAAGGTATTTCATTGTTTGGTGATGAAGTCAAGATCATGCAATACGCTGATGATACCACCTTATTTCTAGATGGTACTTATAATTCGTTAAGTGAAAGCGTTTCAGCTCTTCGTATTTATCAGCAGGCCTCGGGACTGAAAATTAACATTGACAAGTCTACGGTTTTCCCATTGGGCTCTCTTGTTGGAAAAAACCCCTTTACGCAACCATTGTTTGGGCTCAAGTGGACTTTGGGCCCAGTAACTATGTTAGGAATAACTTTTGACCACTGTGCTGAGAACCACTTAGCTTTTCATTTGAGAGCTATTGCTTAAAATCGCGATGCAGCAAACAACGAAATTTAACATTCGTGCCTAATTTTCGAGTCTCAAAGCTCGTGGTGAAAAAGTGACGCGCTTCGTTCTTAGGGAGTTTCTCGCTCTTGCTATTAAAGATAAATTCTTCGTTCGTCGTTTTTTGTATTCTCTTGTTCAAGCAGTGACCACTTATCTCTTTGGGAGCTAGTGATTGAAAGAACGACGTCGTAACCTTTGAATATTTATATTTGCGCCTTTTTTTTTTCAAGCCTAACGGCCCGTGGAGAAATTAGTGACGCGCATTTTTTTTTCTGAGGCATGTTTCTCGCTTTTATTATTAAAATTGAATAATTCGATCGTTGCGTTAGCATTCTCTTCTTGTTGCAGAAACCACATAGCTATTTGGGAGCTTTTGAGTTAAATTGCGACGCAGTAACCTGTTATTGTTGAAAACTGTATAAATTTGCAAGCCTCAAACCTCGTGGTGAAAAAGTGATACGCTTCGATCTATGACAGATTGTTTTATCTATTTATTGAAGTTATATGCTTTTTTCGTCGATTTTTGTATTCTCTTGTTCCAGCCGAGACCACTAAGCTGTTTGGGTGCTATTGTTTTAAATAGCGACGCAGAAAGTTAAAATTATTAATATTCGTGCCTTATTTGGAAGCCTAAAAGCTCGTTGTGAAATTAGTGACGCGCTTATTTTTGAGGCATGTTTCTCGCTGTTATTAGTAAAATTTAATGATTTTGTTGTCGCTTTTACATTCTCTTGTCTTTGCAGCGACCACTTAGCTTTTCATTTGAGAGCTATTGCTTAAAATCACGACGCAGCAAACAACGAAATCTAACATTCGTGTCTAATTTTCATGTCTCAAAGCTCGTGGTGAAAAAGTGACGCGCTTCGTTCTTAGGGAGATTTCTCGCTCTTTTTTTAAAGATAAATTCTTCGTTCGTCGTTTTTTGTATTCTCTTGTCCTAGCAGAGACCACTTAGCTGTTTGGGAGCTAGTGTTTGAAAGAGCGACGTCGCAACTTATGATTATTTATATTTGCGCCTTTCTTTGCAAGCCTAACGGCCGGTGGAAGAATTAGTGACGCGCATTTTTTTCTGAGGCATGTTTCTCGCTTTTATTAATTAAATTGAATTATTCGCTGGTCGCGTTAACATTCTCTTGTTGTTGCAGAAACCACATAGCTCTTTGGGAGGTATTGTGTAAAATCGCGACGCAGTAACCTATTATTATCAAAACCGTTGGAAAATTTGCGAGCCTCAAACATCGTGGTAAAAAGTGACACGTTGCGTTCTTATACACATTCCTCGATCTAGCTATGTAGTTAAATGCTTCATTCGTCGATTTTTGTATTCTCTTGTTCCAGCCGAGATCACTCAGCTGTTTAGAAGCTATTGTTTTAAAAAGCGACGCAGAAAGTTAAAATTATTTATATTCGTGCCTTATTTGGGAGCCTAAAACCTCGTTGTGAAATTAGTGACGCGCTTGTTTATGAGGCATGTTTCTCGCTGTTATTAGTAAAATCAAATGATTGTGTTGTCGCTTTTACATTCTCTTGTCTTTGCAGCGACCACTTAGTTATTCATTTTAGAGCTGTTGTTTAAAATCGAGACGCAGCAAACTACGAAATTTAATATTCGGGTCAAATTTTCCAGTCTCAAAGCTCGTGGTGAAATAAGTGACGCGCTTGTTTATGAGGCATGTTTCTCGCTTTTATTAATAAAATTGAATAATTAGCTCATCGGGTTAGCATTCTCCTGTTGTTGCAGAAACCACATAGCTCTTTGGAAGCTATTGTGTTAAATTGCGACGCAGTAACCTATTATTGTTGAAACCGGTATAAATTTGGGAGCCTCAAACCTCGTGGTCAAATAGTGATACGCTTCGATCTAAGACAGATCGTTTGATCTATTTATTGAAGTTAAATGCTCCATTCGTCGATTTTTGTATTCTCTTGTTCTAGCCGAGACCACTAAGCTGTGTGGGAGCTATTGTTTTAAATAGCGACGCAGAAAGTTAAAATTATTTATATTCGTGCCTTATTTGGGAGCCTTAAACTCGTTGTGAAATTAGGGACGCGCTTATTTCTGAGGCATGTTTTTCGCTGTTATAATTAAAATTAAATGATTGTGTTGTCGCTTTTACATTCTCTTGTCTTTGCAGAAACCACTTAGCTTTTCATTTTAGAGCTATTGTTTAAAATCGCGACGCAGCAAACTACGAAGTTTAACATTCGGCTTTAATTTTCGAGTCTCAAAGCTCGTGGTGATATAAGTGACGCGCTTGTTTATGAGGCATGTTTCTCGCTTTTATTAGTAAAATTAAATGATTTTGTTGTCGCTTTTACATTCTCTTCTCTTTGCAGCGACCACTTAGCTATTCATTTAAGAGCTATTGTTTAATATCGCGACGCAGCAAACTACGAAATTTAACATTCGTGTCTACTTTTCGAGTCCCAAAGCTCGTGGTGAAAAAGTGACGCGCTTCGTTCTAAAGGAGATTTCTCGCTCTTGCTATTAAAGATAAATTCTTCGTTCGTCGTTTTTTCCTTTTTTTTTTTTTTTTTTGTATTCTCTTGTTCTAGCAGAAACCACTTAGCTGTTTGGGAGCTATTGTTTAAAAAAGGGACGCAGAAAGTTAAAATGATTTATATTCGTGCCTTATTTGGGAGCCTAAACGCTCGTGGTGAAATTAGTGACGCGCTTGTTTATGAGGCATGCTTCTCTCTGTTATTAGTAAAATTAAATGATTTTGTTGTCGCTTTTACATCCTCTTGTCTTTGAAGCGACTACTTAGCTTTTCATTAGAGAGCTATTGTTTAAAATCGCGCAGGAAAATCAACGAAATTTAACATTCGTGCCTAATTTTCGAGTCTCAAAGCTCGTGGTGAAAAAGTGACGCGCTTCGTTCTTAGGGAGTTTCTCGCTCTTGCTATTAAAGATAAATTCTTCGTTCGTCGTTTTTTGTATTCTCTTGTTCAAGCAGAGACCACTTATCTGTTTGGGAGCTAGTGTTTGAAAGAACGACGTCGCAACCTTTGAATATTTATATTTGCGCCTTTTTTTTTTCAAGCCTAACGGCCGGTGGAGAAATTAGTGACGCGCATTTTTTTTTCTGAGGCATGTTTCTCGCTTTTATTATTAAAATTGAATAATTCGATCGTTGCGTTAGCATTCTCTTCTTGTTGCAGAAACCACATAGCTATTTGGGAGCTTTTGAGTTAAATTGCGACGCAGTAACCTGTTATTGTTGAAAACTGTATAAATTTGCAAGCCTCAAACCTCGTGGTGAAAAAGTGATACGCTTCGATCTATGACAGATTGTTTGATCTATTTATTGAAGTTATATGCTTTTTTCGTCGATTTTTGTATTCTCTTGTTCCAGCCGAGACCACTAAGCTGTTTGGGTGCTATTGTTTTAAATAGCGACGCAGAAAGTTAAAATTATTAATATTCGTGCCTTATTTGGAAGCCTAAAAGCTCGTTGTGAAATTAGTGACGCGCTTATTTTTGAGTTATGTTTCTCGCTGTTATTAGTAAAATTTAATGATTTTGTTGTCGCTTTTACATTCTCTTGTCTTTGCAGCGACCACTTAGCTTTTCATTTGAGATCTATTGCTTAAAATCGCGATGCAGCAAACAACGAAATTTAACATTCGTGTCTAATTTTCGAGACTCAAAGCTCGTGGTGAAAAATTGACGTGCTTCGTTCTTAGGGAGTTTCTCGCTCTTGCTATTAAAGATAAATTCTTCGTTCGTCGTTTTTTGTATTCTCTTGTTCAAGCAGAGACCACTTATCTGTTTGGGAGCTAGTGTTTGAAAGAACGACGTCGCAACCTTTGAATATTTATATTTGCGCCTTTTTTTTACAAGCCTAACGGCCGGTGGAGAAATTAGAGACGCGCATTTTTTTGTGAGGCATGTTTCTCGCTTTTATTATTAAAATTGAATAATTCGATCGTTGCGTTAGCATTCTCTTCTTGTTGCAGAAACCACATAGCTCTTTGGGAGCTTTTGAGTTAAATTGCGACGCAGTAACCTGTTATTGTTGAAAACGGTATAAATTTGCAAGCCTCAAACCTCGTGGTGAAAAAGTGATACGCTTCGATCTAAGACAGATTGTTTGATCTATTTATTGAAGTTATATGCTTTTTTCGTCGATTTTTGTATTCTCTTGTCCTAGCAGAGACCACTTAGCTGTTTGGGAGCTAGTGATTGAAAGAACGACGTCGCAACTTATGATTATTTATATTTGCGACTTTCTTTGCAAGCCTAACGGCCGGTGGAGAAATTAGTGACGCGCATTTTTTTTCTGAGGCATGTTTCTCGCTTTTATTAATTAAATTGAATAATTCGCTCGTCGCGTTAACTTTCTCTTGTTGTTGCAGAAACCACATAGCTCTTTGGGAGGTATTGTGTAAAATCGCGACGCAGTAACCTATTATTATCAAAACGGTTGGAAAATTTGCGAGCCTCAAACCTCGTGGTAAAAAGTGACACGTTGCGTTCTTATACACATTCCTCGATCAAGCTATTAAGTTTAATGCTTCATTCGTCGATTTTTGTATTCTCTTGTTCCAGCCGAGACCACTCAGCTGTTTCGGAGCTATTGTTTTAAATAGCGACGCAGAAAGTTAAAATTATTTATATTCGTGACTTATATGAGAGCCTTAACGCTCGTGTTGCAATTAGTGACGCGCTTGTTCATGAGGCATGTTTCTCGCTTTTATCAATAAATATAAATGTTTCTATCTTCGCTTTTATATTCTCTTGTCTTTCCAGCGACCACTTAGCTTTTCATTTAAGAGCTGTGGTTGAAATCGAGACGCAGCAAACTATGAAATTTAACATTCGTGTCTAATTTTCGAATCTCAAAGCTCGTTGTGAAAAAGCGACGCGCTTCGTTCTTAGGGAGATTTCTCGCTCTTGCTATTAAAGATAAATTCTTCGTTCGTCGTTTTCTTTTTTATTTGTTTTTTTTTTTTTTTTTTTTTTGTATTCTCTTGTTCTAGCAGAAACCACTTAGCTGTTTGGGAGCTATTGTTTAAAAAAGGGACGCAGAAAGTTAAAATGATTTATATTCGTGCCTTATTTGGGAGCCTAAACGCTCGTGGTGAAATTAGTGACGCGCTTGTTTATGAGGCATGCTTCTCTCTGTTATTAGTAAAATTAAATGATTTTGTTGTCGCTTTTACATTCTCTTGTCTTTGAAGCGACCACTTAGCTTTTCATTAGAGAGCTATTGTTTAAAATCGCGACGCCGCAAACTACGAAATTTAACATTCGTGTCTAATTATCGAGTCCCAAAGCTCGTGGTGAAAAAGTGACGCGCTTCGTTCTAAGGGAGATTTCTCGCTCTTGCTATTAAAGATAAATTCTTCGTTCGTCGTTTTTTTTTTTTTTTTTTTTTTTTTTTTGTATTCTCTTGTTCTAGCAGAAACCACTTAGCTGTTTGGGAGCTATTGTTTAAAAAAGGGACGCAGAAAGTTAAAATGATTTATATTCGTGCCCTATTTGGGAGCCTAAACGCTCGTGGTGAAATTAGTGACGCGCTTGTTTATGAGGCATGCTTCTCTCTGTTATTAGTAAAATTAAATGATTTTGTTGTCGCTTTTACATCTTCTTGTCTTTGAAGCGACCACTTAGCTTTTCATTAGAGAGCTATTGTTTAAAATCGCGCAGGAAAATCAACGAAATTTAACATTCGTGCCTAATTTTCGAGTCTCAAAGCTCGTGGTGAAAAAAGTGACGCGCTTCGTTCTTAGGGAGTTTCTCGCTCTTGCTATTAAAGATAAATTCTTCGTTCGTCGTTTTTTGTATTCTCTTGTTCAAGCAGAGACCACTTATCTGTTTGGGAGCTAGTGTTTGAAAGAACGACGTCGCAACCTTTGAATATTTATATTTGCGCCTTTTTTTTACAAGCCTAACGGCCGGTGGAGAAATTAGAGACGCGCATTTTTTTTGTGAGGCATGTTTCTCGCTTTTATTATTAAAATTGAATAATTCGATCGTTGCGTTAGCATTCTCTTCTTGTTGCAGAAACCACATAGCTCTTTGGGAGCTTTTGAGTTAAATTGCGACGCAGTAACCTGTTATTGTTGAAAACGGTATAAATTTGCAAGCCTCAAACCTCTTGGTGAAAAAGTGATACGCTTCGATCTAAGACAGATTGTTTGATCTATTTATTGAAGTTATATGCTTTTTTCGTCGATTTTTGTATTCTCTTGTCCTAGCAGAGACCACTTAGCTGTTTGGGAGCTAGTGTTTGAAAGAACGACGTCGCAAGTTAAAATTATTTATATTTGCGCCTTATTTCAAGCCTAACGGCCGGTGGAGAAATTAGTGACGCGCAATTTTTTTCTGAGGCATGTTTCTCGCTTTTATTATTAAAATTGAATAATTTTGTTGTCGCGTTAGCATTCTCTGGTTGTTGCAGCGAAACCACTTAGCTTTTCATTTGGGAGCTATTGAGTTTAAAATTGCGACGCAGTAAACAACGAAATTTAACATTCGGTCTAAATTTTCGAGTCTCAAAGCCTCGTGGTGGAAAAAGTGATACGCGCTTCGATCTAAGACAGATTGTTTTATCTATTTATTAAAGATAAATTCTTCGTTCGTCGTTTTTTGTATTCTCTTGTCCTAGCAGAGACCACTTAGCTGTTTGGGAGCTAGTGATTGAAAGAACGACGTCGCAACTTATGATTATTTATATTTGCGACTTTCTTTGCAAGCCTAACGGCCGGTGGAGAAATTAGTGACGCGCATTTTTTTTCTGAGGCATGTTTCTCGCTTTTATTAATTAAATTGAATAATTCGCTCGTCGCGTTAACATTCTCTTGTTGTTGCAGAAACCACATAGCTCTTTGGGAGGTATTGTGTAAAATCGCGACGCAGTAACCTATTATTATCAAAACGGTTGGAAAATTTGCGAGCCTCAAACCTCGTGGTAAAAAGTGACACGTTGCGTTCTTATACACATTCCTCGATCAAGCTATTTAGTTTAATGCTTCATTCGTCGATTTTTGTATTCTCTTGTTCCAGCCGAGACCACTCAGCTGTTTCGGAGCTATTGTTTTTAATAGCGACGCAGAAAGTTAAAATTATTTATATTCGTGACTTATATGAGAGCCTTAACGCTCGTGTTGCAATTAGTGACGCGCTTGTTCATGAGGCATGTTTCTCGCTTTTATCAATAAATATAAATGTTTCTGTCCTCGCTTTTATATTCTCTTGTCTTTCCAGCGACCACTTAGCTTTTCATTTAAGAGCTGTGGTTGAAATCGAGACGCAGCAAACTATGAAATTTAACATTCGTGTCTAATTTTCGAATCTCAAAGCTCGTTGTGAAAAAGCGACGCGCTTCGTTCTTAGGGAGATTTCTCGCTCTTGCTATTAAAGATAAATTCTTCGTTCGTCGTTTTTTTTTTTTATTTGTTTTTTTTTTTTTTTTTTTTTTTGTATTCTCTTGTTCTAGCAGAAACCACTAAGCTGTTTGGGAGCTATTGTTTAAAAAAGGGACGCAGAAAGTTAAAATGATTTATATTCGTGCCTTATTTGGGAGCCTAAAAGCTCGTGGTGAAATTAGTGACGCGCTTGTTTATGAGGCATGCTTCTCGCTTTTATTAGTAAAATTAAATGATTTTGTTGTCGCTTTTACATTCTCTTGTCTTTGAAGCGACCACTTAGCTTTTCATTTAAGAGCTATTGTTTAAAATCGCGACGCCGCAAACAACGAAATTAAACATTCGTGTCTAATTATCGAGTCTCAAAGCTCGTGGTGAAAAAGTGACGCGCTTCGTTCTAAGGGAGATTTCACGCTCTTCCTATTAAAGATAAATTCTTCGTCCGTCGTTTTTTGTATTCTCTTGTTCAAGCAGAGACCACTCATCTGTTTGGGAGCTAGTGTTTGAAAGAGCGACGTCGCAACTTATGATTATTTATATTTGCGACTTTCTTTGCAGGCCTAACGGCCGGTGGAAGAATTAGTGACGCGCATTTTTTTCTGAGGCATGTTTCTCGCTTTTATTAATTAAATTGAATAATTCGCTCGTCGCGTTAACTTTCTCTTGTTGTTGCAGAAACCACATAGCTCTTTGGGAGGTATTGTGTAAAATCGCGACTCAGTAACCTATTATGATCAAAACGGTTGGAAAATTTGCGAGCCTCAAAGCTCGTGGTAAAAAGTGACACGTTGCGTTCTTATTCACATTCCTCGATCTAGCTTTGTAGTTAAATGCTTTATTCGTCAATTTTTGTATTCTCTTGTTCCAGCCGAGACCACTTAGCTGTTTAAGAGCTACTGTTCTAAAAAGGGACGCCGAAAGTTAAAATTGTTTATATTCGTGCCTTATTTGGGAGCCTAAACGCTCGTGGTGAAATTAGTGACGTGCTTGTTTATGAGGCATGCTTCTCTCTGTTATTAGTAAAATTAAATGATTTTGTTGTCGCTTTTACATCCTCTTCTCTTTGAAGCGACCACTTAGCTTTTCATTTAAGAGCTATTGTTTAAAATCGCGCAGGAAAATCAACAAAAATTAACATTCGTGCCTAATTTTCGAGTCTCAAAGCTCGTGGTGAAAAAGTGACGCGCTTCGTTCTTAGGGAGTTTCTCGCTCTTGCTATTAAAGATAAATTCTTCGTTCGTCGTTTTTTGTATTCTCTTGTTCAAGCAGAGACCACTTATCTGTTTGGGAGCTAGTGTTTGAAAGAACGACGTCGCAACCTTTGAATATTTATATTTGCGCCTTTTTTTTTTTCAAGCCTAACGGCCCGTGGAGAAATTAGTGACGCGCATTTTTTTTCTGAGGCATGTTTCTCGCTTTTATTATTAAAATTGAATAATTCGATCGTTGCGTTAGCATTCTCTTCTTGTTGCAGAAACCACATAGCTATTTGGGAGCTTTTGAGTTAAATTGCGACGCAGTAACCTGTTATTGTTGAAAACGGTATAAATTTCAAAGCCTCAAACCTCGTGGTGAAAAAGTGATACGCTTCGATCTATGACAGATTGTTTGATCTATTTATTGAAGTTATATGCTTTTTTCGTCGATTTTTGTATTCTCTTGTTCCAGCCGAGACCACTAAGCTGTTTGGGTGCTATTGTTTTAAATAGCGACGCAGAAAGTTAAAATTATTAATATTCGTGCCTTATTTGGAAGCCTAAAAGCTCGTTGTGAAATTAGTGACGCGCTTATTTTTGAGTTATGTTTCTCGCTGTTATTAGTAAAATTTAATGATTTTGTTGTCGCTTTTACATTCTCTTGTCTTTGCAGCGACCACTTAGCTTTTCATTTGAGAGCTATTGCTTAAAATCGCGACGCAGCAAACAACGAAATTTAACATTCGTGTCTAATTTTCGAGTCTCAAAGCTCGTGGTGAAAAAGTGACGCGCTTCGTTCTTAGGGAGATTTCTCGCTCTTGCTATTAAAGATAAATTCTTCGTTCGTCGTTTTTTGTATTCTCTTGTCCTAGCAGAGACCACTTAGCTGTTTGGGAGCTAGTGTTTGAAAGAGCGACGTCGCAACTTATGATTATTTATATTTGCGACTTTCTTTGCAAGCCTAACGGCCGGTGGAAGAATTAGTGACGCGCATTTTTTTTCTGAGGCATGTTTCTCGCTTTTATTAATTAAATTGAATAATTCGCTCGTCGCGTTAACATTCTCTTGTTGTTGCAGAAACCACATAGCTCTTTGGGAGGTATTGTGTAAAATCGCGACGCAGTAACCTATTATTATCAAAACGGTTGGAAAATTTGCGAGCCTCAAACCTCGTGGTAAAAAGTGACACGTTGCGTTCTTATACACATTCCTCGATCTAGCTATGTAGTTAAATGCTTTATTCGTCGATTTTTGTATTCTCTTGTTCCAGCCGAGACCACTCAGCTGTTTAGGAGCTATTGTTTTAAAAAGCGACGCAGAAAGTTAAAATTATTTATATTCGTGCCTTATTTGGGAGCCTAAACGCTCGTGGTGAAATTAGTGACGCGCTTGTTTATGAGGCATGATTCTCGCTTTTATTAGTAAAATTAAATGATTGTGTTGTCGCTTTTACATTCCCTTGTCTTTGCAGCGACCACTTAGTTATTCATTTTAGAGCTGTTGTTTAAAATCGAGACGCAGCAAACTACGAAATTTAATATTCGGGTCAAATTTTCCAGTCTCAAAGCTCGTGGTGAAATAAGTGACGCGCTTGTTTATGAGGCATGTTTCTCGCTTTTATTATTAAAATTGAATAATTCGATCGTTGCGTTAGCATTCTCTTCTTGTTGCAGAAACCACATAGCTCTTTGGGAGGTATTGTGTAAAATCGCGACGCAGTAACCTATTATTATCAAAACGGTTGGAAAATTTGCGAGCCTCAAACCTCGTGGTAAAAAGTGACACGTTGCGTTCTTATACACATTCCTCGATCAAGCTTTTTAGTTTAATGCTTCATTCGTCGATTTTTGTATTCTCTTGTTCCAGCCGAGACCACTAAGCTGTTTGGGTGCTATTGTTTTAAATAGCGACGCAGAAAGTTAAAATTATTTATATTCGTGCCTTATATGAGAGCCTTAACGCTCGTGTTACAATTAGTGACGCGCTTGTTCATGAGGCATGTTTCTCGCTTTTATCAATAAATATAAATGTTTCTGTCTTCGCTTTTATATTCTCTTGTCTTTGCAGCGACCACTAAGCTTTTCATTTGAGAGCTATTGTTTAAAATCGCGACGCAGCAAACAACGGAATTTAACATTCGTGTCTAATTTTCGAGTCTCAAAGCTCGTGGTGAAAAAGTGACGCGCTTCGTTCTAAGGGAGATTTCACGCTCTTGCTTTTAAAGATAAATTCTTCGTTCGTCGTTTTTTTTTTTTTTGTATTCTCTTGTTCTAGCAGAAACCACTTAGCTGTTTGGGAGCTATTGTTTAAAAAAGGGACGCAGAAAGTTAAAATGATTTATATTCGTGCCCTATTTGGGAGCCTAAACGCTCGTGGTGAAATTAGTGACGCGCTTGTTTATGAGGCATGCTTCTCGCTTTTATTAGTAAAATTAAATGATTTTGTTGTCGCTTTTACATCATCTTGTCTTTGAAGCGACCACTTAGCTTTTCATTTAAGAGCTATTGTTTAAAATCGCGCAGTAAAATCAACGAAATTTAACATTCGTGTCTAATTTTCGAGTCTCAAAGCTCGTGGTGAAAAAGTGACGCGCTTCGTTCTTAGGGAGATTTCTCGCTCTTGCTATTAAAGATAAATTCTTCGTTCGTCGTTTTTTGTATTCTCTTGTTCAAGCAGAGACCACTTATCTGTTTGGGAGCTAGTGTTTGAAAGAACGACGTCGCAACCTTTGAATATTTATATTTGCGCCTTTTTTTTCAAGCCTAACGGCCGGTGGAGAAACTAGTGACGCGCATTTTTTTTTCTGAGGCATGTTTCTCGCTTTTATTATTAAAATTGAATAATTCGATCGTTGCGTTAGCATTCTCTTCTTGTTGCAGAAACCACATAGCTATTTGGGAGCTTTTGAGTTAAATTGCGACGCAGTAACCTGTTATTGTTGAAAACGGTATAAATTTCAAAGCCTCAAACCTCGTGGTGAAAAAGTGATACGCTTCGATCTATGACAGATTGTTTGATCTATTTATTGAAGTTATATGCTTTTTTCGTCGATTTTTGTATTCTCTTGTTCCAGCCGAGACCACTAAGCTGTTTGGGTGCTATTGTTTTAAATAGCGACGCAGAAAGTTAAAATTATTAATATTCGTGCCTTATTTGGAAGCCTAAAAGCTCGTTGTGAAATTAGTGACGCGCTTATTTTTGAGTTATGTTTCTCGCTGTTATTAGTAAAATTTAATGATTTTGTTGTCGCTTTTACATTCTCTTGTCTTTGCAGCGACCACTTAGCTTTTCATTTGAGATCTATTGCTTAAAATCGCGACGCAGCAAACAACGAAATTTAACATTCGTGTCTAATTTTCGAGTCTCAAAGCTCGTGGTGAAGAAGTGACGCGTTTCGTTCTTAGGGAGATTTCTCGCTCTTGCTATTAAAGATAAATTCTTCGTTCGTCGTTTTTTGTATTCTCTTGTCCTAGCAGAGACCACTTAGCTGTTTGGGAGCTAGTGTTTGAAAGAACGACGTCGCAACTTATGATTATTTATATTTGCGACTTTCTTAGCAAGCCTAACGGCCGGTGGAAGAATTAGTGACGCGCATTTTTTTCTGAGGCATGTTTCTCGCTTTTATTAATTAAATTGAATAATTCGCTCGTCGCGTTAGCATTCTCTTGTTGTTGCAGAAACCACATAGCTCTTTGGGAGGTATTGTGTAAAATCGCAACGCAGTAACCTATTATTATCAAAACGGTTGGAAAATTTGCGAGCCTCAAACCTCGTGGTAAAAAAGTGACACGTTGCGTTCTTATACACATTCCTCGATCTAGCTATGCAGTTAAATGCTTTATTCGTCGATTTTTGTATTCTCTTGTTCCAGCCGAGACCACTCAGCTGTTTCGGAGCTATTGTTTTAAAAAGCGACGCAGAAAGTTAAAATTGTTTATATTCGTGCCTTATTTGGGAGCCTAAACGCTCGTGGTGAAATTAGTGACGCGCTTGTTATGAGGTATGTTTCTCGCTCTTATTACTAAAATTAAATAATTTTGTTGTCGCTTTTACATCCTCTTGTCTTTGAAGCGACCACTTAGCTTTTCATTTAAGAGCTATTGTTTAAAATCGCGACGCCGCAAACAACGAAATTTAACATTCGTGTCTAATTTTCGAGTCTCAAAGCTCGTGGTGAAAAAGTGACGCGCTTCGTTCTAAGGGAGATTTCACGCTCTTGCTATTAAAGATAAATTCTTCGTTCGTCGTTTTTTTTTTTTTTTTTTTTTTTTTTTTTTGTATTCTCTTGTTCTAGCAGAAACCACTAAGCTGTTTGGGAGCTATTTTTTAAAAAAGGGACGCAGAAAGTTAAAATGATTTATATTCGTGCCTTGTTTGGGAGCCTAAACGCTCGTGGTGAAATTAGTGACGCGCTTGTTTATGAGGCATGCTTCTCTCTGTTATTTGTAAAATTAAATGATTTTGTTGTCGCTTTTACATCCTCTTGTCTTTGAAGCGACCACTTAGCTTTTCGTTAGAGTGCTATTGTTTAAAATCGCGCAGGAAAATTAACGAAATTTAACATTCGTGCCTAATTTTCGAGTTTCAAAGCTCGTGGTGAAAAAGTGACGCGCTTCGTTCTTAGGGAGTTTCTCGCTCTTGCTATTAAAGATAAATTCTTCGTTCGTCGTTTTTTTTTTTTTTTTTTTTTTTGTATTCTCTTGTTCTTGCAGAAACCACTTAGCTGTTTGGGAGCTATTGTTTAAAAAAGGGACGCAGAAAGTTAAAATGATTTATATTCGTGCCTTATTTGGGAGCCTAAACGCTCGTGGTGAAATTAGTGACGTGCTTGTTTATGAGGCATGCTTCTCTCTGTTATTAGTAAAATTAAATGATTTTGTTGTCGCTTTTACATCCTCTTCTCTTTGAAGCGACCACTTAGCTTTTCGTTAGAGAGCTATTGTTTAAAATCGCGCAGGAAAATCAACGAAATTTAACATTCGTGTCTAATTTTCGAGTCTCAAAGCTCGTGGTGAAAAAGTGACGCGCTTCGTTCTTAGGGAGTTTCTCGCTCTTGCTATTAAAGATAAATTCTTCGTTCGTCGTTTTTTGTATTCTCTTGTTCAAGCAGAGACCACTTATCTGTTTGGGAGCTAGTGTTTGAAAGAACGACGTCGCAACCTTTGAATATTTATATTTGCGCCTTTTTTTTCAAGCCTAACGGCCGGTGGAGAAACTAGTGACGCGCATTTTTTTTTTCTGAGGCATGTTTCTCGCTTTTATTATTAAAATTGAATAATTCGATCGTTGCGTTAGCATTCTCTTCTTCTTGTTGCAGAAACCACATAGCTCTTTGGGAGCTTTTGAGTTAAATTGCGACGCAGTAACCTGTTATTGTTGAAAACGGTATAAATTTGCAAGCCTCAAACCTCGTGGTGAAAAAGTGATACGCTTCGATCTAAGACAGATTGTTTGATCTATTTATTGAAGTTATATGCTTTTTTCGTCGATTTTTGTATTCTCTTGTTCCAGCCGAGACCACTAAGCTGTTTGGGTGCTATTGTTTTAAATAGCGACGCAGAAAGTTAAAATTATTAATATTCGTGCCTTATTTGGAAGCCTAAAAGCTCGTTGTGAAATTAGTGACGCGCTTATTTTTGAGTTATGTTTCTCGCTGTTATTAGTAAAATTTAATGATTTTGTTGTCGCTTTTACATTCTCTTCTCTTTGCAGCGACCACTTAGCTTTTCATTTGAGAGCAGCTATTGTTTAAAATCGCGACGCAGCAAACAACGAAATTTAACATTCGTGTCTAATTTTCGAGTCTCAAAGCTCGTGGTGAAAAAGTGACGCGCTTCGTTCTTAGGGAGATTTCTCGCTCTTGCTATTAAAGATAAATTCTTCGTCCGTCGTTTTTTGTATTTTCTTGTTCAAGCAGAGACCACTTAGCTGTTTGGGAGCTAGTGTTTGAAAGAGCGACGTCGCAACTTATGATTATTTATATTTGCGAGTCACTTTGAAAATGTAGCGGTCGGTGGAGAAATTAGTGACGCGCATTTTTTTCTTAGGCATGTTTCTCGCTATTATTAATAAAATTAAATATTGACTCGTCGCGTTTGCATTCTCTTGTTGTTGCAGAAACCACATAGCTCTTTAAGAGCTATTGTGTGAAATTGTGACGCAGTGACCTATTATTATCAAAACGGTTGGAAAATTTGCGAGCCTCAAACCTCGTGGTAAAAAGTGACACGTTGCGTTCTTATACACATTCCTCGATCTAGCTATTTAGTTAAATGCTTCATTCGTCGATTTTTGTATTCTCTTGGTCGAGCCGAGACCACTAAGCTGTTTGGGAGCTATTGTTTAAAAAAGGGACGCAAAAAGTTAAAATGATTTATATTCGTGCCTTATTTGGGAGCCTAAACGCTCGTGGTGAAATTAGTGACGAGCTTGTTTATGAGGCATGCTTCTCGCTTTTATTAGTAAAATTTAATGATTTTGTTGTCGCTTTTACATTTTCTTGTCTTTGAAGCGACCACTTAGCTTTTCATTTAAGAGCTATTGTTTAAAATCGCGCAGGAAAATTAACGAAATTTAACATTCGTGCCTAATTTTCGAGTTTCAAAGCTCGTGGTGAAAAAGTGACGCGCTTCGTTCTTAGGGAGTTTCTCGCACTTGCTATTAAAGATAAATTCTTCGTTCGTCGTTTTTTGTATTCTCTTGTCCTAGCAGAGACCACTTAGCTGTTTGGGAGCTAGTGATTGAAAGAACGACGTCGCAACTTATGATTATTTATATTTGCGACTTTCTTTGCAAGCCTAACGGCCGGTGGAGAAATTAGTGACGCGCATTTTTTTCTTAGGCATGTTTCTCGCTTTTATTAATTAAATTGAATAATTCGCTCGTCGCGTTAACATTCTCTTGTTGTTGCAGAAACCACATAGCTCTTCGGGAGGTATTGTGTAAAATCGCGACGCAGTAACCTATTATTATCAAAACGGTTGGAAAATTTGCGAGCCTCAAACCTCGTGGTAAAAAGTGACACGTTGCGTTCTTATACACATTCCTCGATCAAGCTATTTAGTTTAATGCTTCATTCGTCGATTTTTGTATTCTCTTGTTCCAGCCGAGACCACTCAGCTGTTTAGGAGCTATTGTTTTAAATAGCGACGCAGAAAGTTAAAATTATTTATATTCGTGCCTTATATGAGAGCCTTAACGCACGTGTTGCAATTAGTGACGCGCTTGTTCATGAGACATGTTTCTCGCTTTTATCAATAAATATAAATGTTTCTGTCTTCGCTTTTATATTCTCTTGTCTTTGCAGCGACCACTTAGCTTTTCATTTAAGAGCTGTGGTTGAAATCGAGACGCAGCAAACTATGAAATTTAACATTCGTGTCTAATTTTCGAGTCTCAAAGCTCGTTGTGAAAAAGCGACGCGCTTCGTTCTTAGGGAGATTTCTCGCTCTTGCTATTAAAGATAAATTCTTCGTTCGTCGTTTTTTTGTATTCTCTTGTTCAAGCTGAGACCACTTATCTGTTTGGGAGCTAGTGTTTGAAAGAGCGACGTCGCAACTTATGATTATTTATATTTGCGACTTTCTTAGCAAGCATAACGGCCGGTGGAAGAATTAGTGACGCGCATTTTTTTCTGAGGCATGTTTCTCGCTTTTATTAATTAAATTGAATAATTCGCTCGTCGCGTTAGCATTCTCTTGTTGTTGCAGAAACCACATAGCTCTTTGGGAGGTATTGTGTAAAATCGCGACGCAGAAACCTATTATTATCAAAACGGTTGGAAAATTTGCGAGCCTCAAACCTCGTGGTAAAAAGTGACACGTTGCGTTCTTATACACATTCCTCGATCTAGCTATGTAGTTAAATGCTTTATTCGTCGATTTTTGTATTCTCTTGTTCCAGCCGAGACCACTCAGCTGTTTAGAAGCTATTGTTTTAAAAAGCGACGCAGAAAGTTAAAATTGTTTATATTCGTGCCTTATTTGGGAGCCTAAACGCTCGTGGTGAAATAAGTGACGCGCTTGTTCATGAGGTATGTTTCTCGCTCTTATTACTAAAATTAAATAATTTTGTTGTCGCTTTTACATCCTCTTGTCTTTGAAGCGACCACTTAGCTTTTCATTTAAGAGCTATTGTTTAAAATCGCGACGCCGCAAACAACGAAATTTAACATTCGTGTCTACTTTTCGAGTCTCAAAGCTCGTGGTGAAAAAGTGACGCGCTTCGTTCTAAGGGAGATTTCACGCTCTTGCTATTAAAGATAAATTCTTCGTTCGTCGTTTTTTTTTTTTTTTTTTTTTTTTTTTTTTGTATTCTCTTGTTCTAGCAGAAACCACTTATCTGTTTGGGAGCTATTGTTTAAAAAAGGGACGCAGAGAGTTAAAATGATTTATATTCGTGCCTTGTTTGGGAGCCTAAACGCTCGTGGTGAAATTAGTGACGCGCTTGTTTATGAGGCATGCTTCTCTCTGTTATTTGTAAAATTAAATGATTTTGTTGTCGCTTTTACATCCTCTTGTCTTTGAAGTGACCACTTAGCTTTTCGTTAGAGAGCTATTGTTTAAAATCGCGCAGGAAAATCAACGAAATTTAACATTCGTGTCTAATTTTCGAGAATTTGCGAGCAAACAACGAAATTTAACATTCGTGTCTAATTTTCGAGTCTCAAAGCTCGTGGTGAAAAAGTGACGCGCTTCGTTCTTAGGGAGATTTCTCGCTCTTGCTATTAAAGATAAATTCTTCGTCCGTCGTTTTTTGTATTCTCTTGTTCTAGCAGAGACCACTTAGCTGTTTGGGAGCTAGTGTTTGAAAGAGCGACGTCGCAACTTATGATTATTTATATTTGCGAGTCACTTTGAAAATGTAGCGGTCGGTGGAGAAATTAGTGACGCGCATTTTTTTCTGAGGCATGTTTCTCGCTATTATTAATAAAATTAAATATTGACTCGTCGCGTTAACATTCTCTTGTTGTTGCAGAAACCACATAGCTCTTTAGGAGCTATTGTGTGAAATCTCGACTCAGTAACCTATTATTATCAAAACGGTTGGAAAATTTGCGAGCCTCAAACCTCGTGGTAAAAAGTGACACGTTGCGTTCTTATACACATTCCTCGATCAAGCTATTTAGTTAAATGCTTCATTCGTCGATTTTTGTATTCTCTTGGTCGAGCCGAGACCACTAAGCTGTTTGGGAGCTATTGTTTAAAAAAGGGACGCAGAAAGTTAAAATGATTTATATTCGTGCCTTATTTGGGAACCTAAACGCTCGTGGTGAAATAAGTGACGCGCTTGTTTATGAGGCATGCTTCTCGCTTTTATTAGTAAAATTAAATGATTTTGTTGTCGCTTTTACATTTTCTTGTCTTTGAAGCGACCACTTAGCTTTTCATTTAAGAGCTGTTGTTTAAAATCGCGCAGGAAAATTAACGAAATTTAACATTCGTGCCTAATTTTCGAGTTTCAAAGCTCGTGGTGAAAAAGTGACGCGCTTCGTTCTTAGGGAGTTTCTCGCTCTTGCTATTAAAGATAAATTCTTCGTTCGTCGTTTTTTGTATTCTCTTGTTCAAGCAGAGACCGCTTATCTGTTTGGGAGCTAGTGTTTGAAAGAACGACGTCGCAACCTTTGAATATTTATATTTGCGCCTTTCTTTTCAAGCCTAACGGCCCGTGGAGAAATTAGTGACGCGCAATTTTTTTCTGAGGCATGTTTCTCGCTTTTATTAATAAACTTGAATAATTTTGTTGTCGCTTTTACATCCTCTTGTCTTTGAAGCGACCACTTAGCTTTTCATTTAAGAGCTATTGTTTAAAATCGCGACGCCGCAAACAACGAAATTTAACATTCGTGTCTAATTTTCGAGTCTCAAAGCTCGTGGTGAAAAAGTGACGCGCTTCGTTCTAAGGGAGATTTCACGCTCTTGCTATTAAAGATAAATTCTTCGTTCGTCGTTTTTTTTTTTTTTTTTTTTTTTTTTTGTATTCTCTTGTTCTTGCAGAAACCACTTAGCTGTTTGGGAGCTATTGTTTAAAAAAGGGACGCAGAAAGTTAAAATGATTTATATTCGTGCCTTATTTGGGAGCCTAAACGCTCGTGGTGAAATTAGTGACGTGCTTGTTTATGAGGCATGCTTCTCTCTGTTATTAGTAAAATTAAATGATTTTGTTGTCGCTTTTACATCCTCTTGTCTTTGAAGCGACCACTTAGCTTTTCGTTAGAGAGCTATTGTTTAAAATCGCGCAGGAAAATCAACGAAATTTAACATTCGTGCCTAATTTTCGAGTCTCAAAGCTCGTGGTGAAAAAGTGACGCGCTTCGTTCTTAGGGAGTTTCTCGCT
This sequence comes from Holothuria scabra, assembly GCA_037179385.1. Taxonomy (NCBI): domain Eukaryota; kingdom Metazoa; phylum Echinodermata; class Holothuroidea; order Aspidochirotida; family Holothuriidae; genus Holothuria; species Holothuria scabra. The sequence goes on from CM074201.1 coordinate 115,845, forward strand.
CTTGCTATTAAAGATAAATTCTTCGTTCGTCGTTTTTTGTATTCTCTTGTTCAAGCAGAGACCACTTATCTGTTTGGGAGCTAGTGTTTGAAAGAACGACGTCGCAACCTTTGAATATTTATATTTGCGCCTTTTTTTTCAAGCCTAACGGCCGGTGGAGAAACTAGTGACGCGCATTTTTTTTTTCTGAGGCATGTTTCTCGCTTTTATTATTAAAATTGAATAATTCGATCGTTGCGTTAGCATTCTCTTCTTGTTGCAGAAACCACATAGCTATTTGGGAGCTTTTGAGTTAAATTGCGACGCAGTAACCTGTTATTGTTGAAAACGGTATAAATTTCAAAGCCTCAAACCTCGTGGTGAAAAAGTGATACGCTTCGATCTATGACAGATTGTTTGATCTATTTATTGAAGTTATATGCTTTTTTCGTCGATTTTTGTATTCTCTTGTTCCAGCCGAGACCACTAAGTTGTTTGGGTGCTATTGTTTTAAATAGCGACGCAGAAAGTTAAAATTATTAATATTCGTGCCTTATTTGGAAGCCTAAAAGCTCGTTGTGAAATTAGTGACGCGCTTATTTTTGAGTTATGTTTCTCGCTGTTATTAGTAAAATTTAATGATTTTGTTGTCGCTTTTACATTCTCTTCTCTTTGCAGCGACCACTTAGCTTTTCATTTGAGAGCAGCTATTGTTTAAAATCGCGACGCAGCAAACAACGAAATTTAACATTCGTGTCTAATTTTCGAGTCTCAAAGCTCGTGGTGAAGAAGTGACGCGTTTCGTTCTTAGGGAGATTTCTCGCTCTTGCTATTAAAGATAAATTCTTCGTTCGTCGTTTTTTGTATTCTCTTGTCCTAGCAGAGACCACTTAGCTGTTTGGGAGCTAGTGTTTGAAAGAGCGACGTCGCAACTTATGATTATTTATATTTGCGAGTCACTTTGAAAATGTAGCGGTCGGTGGAGAAATTAGTGACGCGCATTTTTTTCTTAGGCATGTTTCTCGCTATTATTAATAAAATTAAATATTGACTAGTCGCGTTAACATTCTCTTGTTGTTGCAGAAACCACATAGCTCTTTGGGAGGTATTGTGTAAAATCGCGACGCAGTAAACTATTATTATCAAAACGGTTGGAAAATTTGCGAGCCTCAAACCTCGTGGTAAAAAGTGACACGTTGCGTTCTTATACACATTCCTCGATCTAGCTATTTAGTTAAATGCTTCATTCGTCGATTTTTGTATTCTCTTGTTCAAGCCGAGACCACTAAGCTGTTTGGGTGCTATTGTTTTAAATAGCGACGCAGAAAGTTAAAATTATTTATATTCGTGCCTTATTTGGAAGCCTAAACGCTCGTGGTGAAATTAGTGACGCGCTTGTTTATGAGGCATGCTTCTCGCTTTTATTAGTAAAATTAAATGATTTTGTTGTCGCTTTTACATTTTCTTGTCTTTGCAGCGACCACTTAGCTTTTCATTTAAGAGCTATTGTTTAAAATCGCGCAGGAAAATTAACGAAATTTAACATTCGTGCCTAATTTTCGAGTTTCAAAGCTCGTGGTGAAAAAGTGACGCGCTTCGTTCTTAGGGAGTTTCTCGCTCTTGCTATTAAAGATAAATTCTTCGTTCGTCGTTTTTTGTATTCTCTTGTTCAAGCAGAGACCGCTTATCTGTTTGGGAGCTAGTGTTTGAAAGAACGACGTCGCAACCTTTGAATATTTATATTTGCGCCTTTCTTTTCAAGCCTAACGGCCCGTGGAGAAATTAGTGACGCGCAATTTTTTTCTGAGGCATGTTTCTCGCTTTTATTAATAAACTTGAATAATTTTGTTGTCGCTTTTACATCCTCTTGTCTTTGAAGCGACCACTTAGCTTTTCATTTAAGAGCTATTGTTAAAAAATCGCGACGCAGCAAACAACGAAATGTAACATTCGTGTCTACCCTTCGAGTCTCAAAGCTCGTGGTGAAAAAGTGTGGCGCCTCGTTCTAAGGGAGATTTCACGCTCTTGCTATTAAAGATAAACTCTTCGTTCGTCGTTTTTTTTTTTTTTTTTTTTGTATTCTCTTGTTCTTGCAGAAACCACTTAGCTGTTTGGGAGCTATTTTTTAAAAAAGGGACGCAGAAAGTTAAAATGATTTATATTCGTGCCCTATTTGGGAGCCTAAACGCTCGTGGTGAAATTAGTGACGCGCTTGTTTATGAGGCATGCTTCTCTCTGTTATTTGTAAAATTAAATGATTTTGTTGTCGCTTTTACATCCTCTTGTCTTTGAAGCGACCACTTAGCTTTTCGTTAGAGAGCTATTGTTTAAAATCGCGCAGGAAAATCAACGAAATTTAACATTCGTGTCTAATTTTGGAGTCTCAAAGCTCGTGGTGAAAAAGTGACGCGCTTCGTTCTTAGGGAGTTTCTCGCTCTTGCTATTAAAGATAAATTCTTCGTTCGTCGTTTTTTGTATTCTCTTGTTCAAGCAGAGACCACTTATCTGTTTGGGAGCTAGTGTTTGAAAGAACGACGTCGCAACCTTTGAATATTTATATTTGCGCCTTTCTTTTCAAGCCTAACGGCCGGTGGAGAAATTAGTGACGCGCAATTTTTTTTCTGAGGCATGTTTCTCGCTTTTATTAATAAAATTGAATAATTCGCTCGCCGCGTGAGCATTCTCTTCTTGTTGCAGAAACCACATAGCTCTTTGGGAGCTATTGTGTGAAATTGTGACGCAGTGACCTATTATTATCAAAACCGTTGGAAAATTTGCGAGCCTCAAACCTCGTGCTGAAAAAGTTAACTTTGCGTTCTTATACACATTTCTATATCAAGCTTTTTAGTTAAATGCTTCATTCGTCGATTTTTGTATTCTCTTGTTCCAGCCGAGACCACTCAGCTGTTTCGGAGCTATTGTTTTAAATAGCGACGCAGAAAGTTAAAATTATTTATATTCGTGCCTTATATGAGAGCCTTAACGCTCGTGTTGCAATTAGTGACGCGCTTATTTTTGAGGCATGTTTCTCGCTTTTATCAGTAAATATAAATGTTTCTGTCTTCGCTTTTATATTTTCTTGTCTTTGCAGCGACCACTTAGCTTTTCTTTTAAGAGCTATTGTTTAAAATCACGTCGCAGCAAACAACGAAATGTAACATTCGTGTCTAATTTTCGAGTCTCAAAGCTCGTGGTGAAAAAGTGACGCGCTTCGTTCTAAGGGAGATTTCTCGCTCTTGCTATTAAAGATAAATTCTTCGTTCGCCTTTTTTTGTATTCTATTGTTCTAGCAGAAACCACTTATCTGTTTGGGAGTTATTGTTTAAAATTGTAACGCAGAAAGTTAAAATGATTTATATTCGTGCCCTATTTGGGAGCCTAAACGCTCGCGGTGAAATTGGTGACGCGCTTGTTTATGAGGCATGTTTCTCGCTGTTATTAGTAAAATTGAATAATTGTTTTGTCGCTTTTACATTCTCTTGTCTTTGCAGCGACCACTTAGCTTTTCATTTAAGAGCTATTGTTTAAAATCGCGCAGGAAAATCAACGAAATTTAACATTCGTGCCTAATTTTCGAGTCTCAAAGCTCGGGGTGAAAAAGTGACGCGCTTCGTTCTTAGGGAGTTTCTCGCTCTTGCTATTAAAGATAAATTCTTCGTTTGTCGTTTTTTGTATTCTCTTGTTCTAACAGAAACCACTAAGCTGTTTGGGAGCTTTTGTTTAAAAAAGGGACGAAGAAAGTTAAAATGATTTATATTGGTGCCTTATTTGGGAGCCTAAAAGCTCGTTGTGAAATTAGTGACGCGCTTATTTTTGAGTTATGTTTCTCGCTGTTATTAGTAAAATTAAATGATTTTGTTGTCGCTTTTACATTCTCTTCTCTTTGCAGCGACCACTTAGCTTTTCATTTGAGAGCAGCTATTGTTTAAAATCGCGACGCAGCAAACAACGAAATTTAACATTCGTGTCTAATTTTCGAGTCTCAAAGCTCGTGGTGAAAAAGTGACGCGCTTCGTTCATAGGGAGATTTCTCGCTCTTGCTATTTAAGATAAATTCTTCGTCCGTCGTTTTTTGTATTCTCTTGTTCTAGCAGAGACCACTTATCTGTTTGGGAGCTAGTGTTTGAAAGAACGACGTCGCAACCTTTGAATATTTATATTTGCGCCTTTCTTTTCAAGCCTAACGGCCGGTGGAGAAATTAGTGACGCGCAATTTTTTTTCTGAGGCATGTTTCTCGCTTTTATTATTAAAATTGAATAATTCGATCGTTGCGTTAGCATTCTCTTCTTGTTGCAGAAACCACATAGCTCTTTGGGAGCTTTTGAGTTAAATTGCGACGCAGTAACCTGTTATTGTTGAAACCGGTATAAATTTGCAAGCCTCAAACCTCGTGGTGAAAAAGTGATACGCTTCGATCTAAGACAGATTGTTTGATCTATTTATTGAAGTTATATGCTTTTTTCGTCGATTTTTGTATTCTCTTGTTCCAGCCGAGACCACTAAGCTGTTTGGGTGCTATTGTTTTAAAAAGCGACGCAGAAAGTTAAAATTATTAATATTCGTGCCTTATTTGGAAGCCTAAAAGCTCGTTGTGAAATTAGTGACGCGCTTATTTTTGAGTTATGTTTCTCGCTGTTATTAGTAAAATTTAATGATTTTCTTGTCGCTTTTACATTCTCTTGTCTTTGCAGCGACCACTAAGCTTTTCATTTGAGAGCTATTGCTTAAAATCGCGACGCAGCAAACAACGAAATTTAACATTCGTGTCTAATTTTCGAGTCTCATAGCTCGTGGTGAAAAAGTGACGCGCTTCGTTTTAAGGGAGATTTCTCGCTCTTGCTATTAAAGATAAATTCTTCGTTCGTCGTTTTTTGTATTCTCTTGTCCTAGAAGAGACCACTTAGCTGTTTCGGAGCTATTGTTTTAAATAGTAACGCAGAAAGTTAAAATTATTTATATTCGTGCCTTATTTGGGAGCCTAAACGGTCGTGGTGAAATTAGCGACGCGCTTGTTTATGAGACATGTTTCCCGCTTATTAGTAAAATTAAATGATTGTGTTGTCGCTTTTACATTCTCTTGTCTTTGCAGCGACCACTAAACTTTTCATTTGAGAGCTATTGTTTAAAATCACGACGCAGCAAACAACGAAATTAAACATTCGTGTCTAATTTTCGAGTCACAAAGCTCGTGGTGAAAAAGTGACGCGCTTCGTTTTTAGGGAGATTTCACGCTCTTGCTATTAAAGATAAATTCTTCGTCCGTCGTTTTTTGTATTCTCTTGTTCTAGCAGAGACCACTTAGCTGTTTGGGAGCTAGTGTTTGAAAGAGCGACGTCGCAACTTATGATTATTTATATATGCGAGTCACTTTGAAAATGTAGCGGTCGGTGGAGAAATTAGTGACGCGCATTTTTTTCATAGGCATGTTTCTCGATATTATTAATAAAATTAAATATTGACTCGTCGCGTTAACATTCTCTTGTTGTTGCAGAAACCACATAGCTCTTTGGGAGCTATTGTGTGAAATCGCAAGGCAGTAACCTATTATTATCAAAACGGTTGGAAAATTTGCGAGCCTCAAACCTCGTGGTAAAAAGTGACACGTTGCGTTCTTATACACATTCCTCGATCTAGCTATTTAGTTAAATGCTTCATTCGTCGATTTTTGTATTGTCTTGGTCTAGCCGAGACCACTAAGCTGTTTGGAAGCTATTGTTTTAAATAGCGACGCAGAAAGTTAAAATACTTTATATTCGTGCCTTTTGGGGGAGCCTAAACGCTCGTAATGAATTTAGTGACGCGCTTATTTTTGAGGCATGTTTCTCGCTGTTATTAGTAAAATTAAATGATTTTGTTGTCGCTTTTACATTACATCCTCTTGCCTTTGAAGCGACCACTTAGCTTTTCATTTAAGAGCTATTGTTTAAAATCGCCACGCAGCAAACAACGAAATTTAACATTAGTGTCTAATTTTCATGTCTCAAAGCTCGTGGTGAAAAAGTGACGCGTTTCGTTCTAAGGGAGATTTCACGCTCTTGCTATTAAAGACAAATTCTTCGTTCGTCGCTTTTTGTATTCTCTTGTCCTAGCAGAAACCACTTATCTGTTTGGGAGTTATTCTTAAAAATTGTAACGCAGAAAGTTAAAATTATTTAAATTTGTGCCTTATTTGGGAGCCTAAACACTCGTGGTGAAATTAGTGACGCGCTTGTTTATGGGGCATGTTTTTCGCTTTTATTAGTAAAATTAAATGATTGTTTTGTAGCTTTTACATTCTCTTGTCTTTGCAGCGACCACTAAGCTTTTCATTTGAGAGCTATTGTTTAAAATCGCGACGCAGCGAACAACGAAATTTAACATTCGTGTCTAATTTTCGAGTCTCAAAGCTCGTGGTGAAAAAGTGACGCGCTTCGTTCTTAGGGAGATTTCTCGCTCTTTTTTTAAAGATAAATTCTTCGTTCGTCGTTTTTTGTATTCTCTTGTCCTAGCAGAGACCACTTAGCTGTTTGGGAGCTAGTGTTTGAAAGAGCGACGTCGCAACTTATGATTATTTATATTTGCGCCTTTCTTTGCAAGCCTAACGGCCGGTGGAAGAATTAGTGACGCGCATTTTTTTCTGAGGCATGTTTCTCGCTTTTATTAATTAAATTGAATTATTCGCTCGTCGCGTTAACTTTCTCTTGTTGTTGCAGAAACCACATAGCTCTTTGGGAGGTATTGTGTAAAATCGCGACGCAGTAACCTATTATTATCAAAACGGTTGGAAAATTTGCGAGCCTCAAACATCGTGGTAAAAAGTGACACGTTGCGTTCTTATCCACATTCCTCGATCTAGCTATGTAGTTAAATGCTTTATTCGTCGATTTTTGTATTCTCTTGTTCCAGCCGAGATCACTCAGCTGTTTAGAAGCTATTGTTTTAAAAAGCGACGCAGAAAGTTAAAATTATTTATATTCGTGCCTTATTTGGGAGCCTAAAAGCTCGTGGTGAAATTAGTGACGCGCTTGTTATGAGGCATGATTCTCGCTGTTATTAGTAAGATTAAATGATTGTGTTGTCGCTTTTACATTCTCTTGTCTTTGCAGCGACCACTTAGTTATTCATTTTAGAGCTGTTGTTTAAAATCGAGACGCAGCAAACTACGAAATTTAATATTCGGGTCAAATTTTCCAGTCTCAAAGCTCGTGGTGAAATAAGTGACGCGCTTGTTTATGAGGCATGTTTCTCGCTTTTATTAATAAAATTGAATAATTAGCTCATCGGGTTAGCATTCTCCTGTTGTTGCAGAAACCACATAGCTCTTTGGAAGCTATTGTGTTAAATTGCGACGCAGTAACCTATTATTGTTGAAACCGGTATAAATTTGGGAGCCTCAAACCTCGTGGTCAAATAGTGATACGCTTCGATCTAAGACAGATCGTTTGATCTATTTATTGAAGTTAAATGCTCCATTCGTCGATTTTTGTATTCTCTTGTTCTAGCCGAGACCACTAAGCTGTGTGGGAGCTATTGTTTTAAATAGCGACGCAGAAAGTTAAAATTATTAATATTCGTGCCTTATTTGGAAGCCTAAAAGCTCGTTGTGAAATTAGTGACGCGCTTATTTTTGAGTTATGTTTCTCGCTGTTATAATTAAAATTAAATGATTTTGTTGTCGCTTTTACATTCTCTTCTCTTTGCAGCGACCACTTAGCTTTTCATTTGAGAGCAGCTATTGTTTAAAATCGCGACGCAGCAAACAACGAAATTTAACATTCGTGTCTAATTTTCGAGTCTCAAAGCTCGTGGTGAAAAAGTGACGCGCTTCGTTCATAGGGAGATTTCTCGCTCTTGCTATTTAAGATAAATTCTTCGTCCGTCGTTTTTTGTATTCTCTTGTTCTAGCAGAGACCACTTATCTGTTTGGGAGCTAGTGTTTGAAAGAACGACGTCGCAACCTTTGAATATTTTTATTTGCGCCTTTCTTTTCAAGCCTAACGGCCGGTGGAGAAATTAGTGACGCGCAATTTTTTTTCTGAGGCATGTTTCTCGCTATTATTATTAAAATTGAATAATTCGATCGTTGCGTTAGCATTCTGTTCTTGTTGCAGAAACCACATAGCTCTTTGGGAGCTTTTGAGTTAAATTGCGACGCAGTAACCTGTTATTGTTGAAACCGGTATAAATTTGCAAGCCTCAAACCTCGTGGTGAAAAAGTGATACGCTTCGATCTAAGACAGATTGTTTTATCTATTTATTGAAGTTATATGCTTTTTTCGTCGATTTTTGTATTCTCTTGTTCCAGCCGAGACCACTAAGCTGTTTGGGTGCTATTGTTTTAAAAAGCGACGCAGAAAGTTAAAATTATTAATATTCGTGCCTTATTTGGAAGCCTAAAAGCTCGTTGTGAAATTGGTGACGCGCTTATTTTTGAGTTATGTTTCTCGCTGTTATTAGTAAAATTTAATGATTATGTTGTCGCTTTTACATTCTCTTGTCTTTGCAGCGACCACTTCGCTTTTCATTTGAGAGCTATTGCTTAAAATCGCGACGCAGCAAACAACGAAATTTAACATTCGTGTCTAATTTTCGAGTCTCAAAGCTCGTGGTGAAAAAGTGACGCGCTTCGTTTTTAGGGAGATTTCTCGCTCTTGCTATTAAAAATAAATTCTTCGTCCGTCGTTTTTTGTATTCTCTTGTCCTAGAAGAGATTACATAGCTGTTTCGGAGCTATTGTTTAAAATAGTGACGCAGAAGGGTTAAAATTATTTATATTCGTGCCTTATTTGGGAGCCAAAACGGTCGTGGTGAAATTAGCGACGCGCTTGTTCATGAGACATGTTTCTCGCTTTTATAAGTAAAATTTAATGATTGTGTTGTCGCTTTTACATTCTCTTGTCTTTGCAGCGACCACTAAGCTTTTCATTTGAGAGCTATTGTTTAAAATCACGACGCAGCAAACAACGAAATTTAACATTCGTGTCTAATTTTCGAGTCACAAAGCTCGTGGTGAAAAAGTGACACGCTTCGTTTTTAGGGAGATTTCACGCTCTTGCTATTAAAGATAAATTCTTCGTCCGTCGTTTTTTGTATTCTCTTGTTCTAGCAGAGACCACATAGCTGTTTGGGAGCTAGTGTTTGAAAGAGCGACGTCGCAACTTATGATTATTTATATTTGCGAGTCACTTTGAAAATGTAGCGGTCGGTGGAGAAATTAGTGACGCCCATTTTTTTCATAGGCATGTTTCTCGATATTATTAATAAAATTAAATATTGACTCGTCGCGTTAACATTCTCTTGTTGTTGCAGAAACCACATAGCTCTTTGGGAGCTATTGTGTGAAATCGCAAGGCAGTAACCTATTATTATCAAAACGGTTGGAAAATTTGCGAGCCTCAAACCTCGTGGTAAAAAGTGACACGTTGCGTTCTTATACACATTCCTCGATCTAGCTATTTAGTTAAATGCTTCATTCGTCGATTTTTGTATTGTCTTGGTCTAGCCGAGACCACTAAGCTGTTTGGAAGCTATTGTTTTAAATAGCGACGCAGAAAGTTAAAATACTTTATATTCGTGCCTTTTTGGGGAGCCTAAACGCTCGTAATGAATTTAGTGACGCGCTTATTTTTGAGGCATGTTTCTCGCTGTTATTAGTAAAATTAAATGATTTTGTTGTCGCTTTTACATTACATCCTCTTGCCTTTGAAGCGACCACTTAGCTTTTCATTTAAGAGCTATTGTTTAAAATCGCCACGCAGCAAACAACGAAATTTAACATTAGTGTCTAATTTTCATGTCTCAAAGCTCGTGGTGAAAAAGTGACGCGTTTCGTTCTAAGGGAGATTTCACGCTCTTGCTATTAAAGACAAATTCTTCGTTCGTCGCTTTTTGTATTCTCTTGTCCTAGCAGAAACCACTTATCTGTTTGGGAGTTATTCTTAAAAATTGTAACGCAGAAAGTTAAAATTATTTAAATTTGTGCCTTATTTGGGAGCCTAAACACTCGTGGTGAAATTAGTGACGCGCTTGTTTATGGGGCATGTTTTTCGCTTTTATTAGTAAAATTAAATGATTGTTTTGTAGCTTTTACATTCTCTTGTCTTTGCAGCGACCACTAAGCTTTTCATTTGAGAGCTATTGTTTAAAATCACGACGCAGCAAACAACGAAATCTAACATTCGTGTCTAATTTTCATGTCTCAAAGCCCGTGGTGAAAATGTGACGCGCTTCGTTCTTAGGGAGATTTCACGCTCTTGCTATTTAAGATAAATTCTTCGTTCGTCGTTTTTTGTATTCTCTTGTCCTAGCAGAGACCACTAAGCTGTTTGGGAGCTAGTGTTTGAAAGAGCGACGTCGCAACTTATGATTATTTATATTTGCGCCTTTCTTTGCAGGCCTAACGGCCGGTGGAAGAATTAGTGATGCGCATTTTTTTTCTGAGGCATGTTTCTCGCTTTTATTAATTAAATTGAATAATCTCTCGTCGCGTTAACATTCTCTTGTTGTTGCAGAAACCACATAGCTCTGTGGGAGGTATTGTGTAAAATCGCGACGCAGTAACCTATTATTATCAAAACGGTTGGAAAATTTGCGAGCCTCAAAGCTCGTGGTAAAAAGTGACACGGTTGCGTTCTTATTCACATTCCTCGATCTAGCTTTGTAGTTAAATGCTTTATTCGTCGATTTTTGTATTCTCTTGTTCCAGCCGAGACCACTCAGCTGTTTAGGAGCTACTGTTCTAAAAAGCGACGCAGAAAGTTAAAATTATTTATATTCGTGCCTTATTTGGGAGCCTAAACGCTCGTGGTGAAATTAGTGACGCTCTTGTTTATGAGGCATGCTTCTCTCTGTTATTAGTAAAATTAAATGATTGTTTTGTCGCTTTTACATTCTCTTATCTTCGGAGCGACCACTTAGCTTTTCATTTAAGAGCTATTGTTTAAAATCGCGACGCAGCAAACAACGAAATTTAACATTCGTGTCTAATTTTCGAGTCTCAAAGCTCGTGGTGAAAAAGTGACGTGCTTCGTTCTTAGGGAGTTTCTCGCTCTTGCTATTAAAGATAAATTCTTCGTTCGTCGTTTTTTGTATTCTCTTGTTCTAGCAGAGACCACTTATCTGTTTGGGAGCTAGTGTTTGAAAGAACGACGTCGCAACCTTTGAATATTTTTATTTGCGCCTTTCTTTTCAAGCCTAACGGCCGGTGGAGAAATTAGTGACGCGCAATTTTTTTTCTGAGGCATGTTTCTCGCTTTTATTATTAAAATTGAATAATTCGATCGTTGCGTTAGCATTCTGTTCTCGTTGCAGAAACCACATAGCTCTTTGGGAGCTTTTGAGTTAAATTGCGACGCAGTAACCTGTTATTGTTGAAACCGGTATAAATTTGCAAGCCTCAAACCTCGTGGTGAAAAAGTGATACGCTTCGATCTAAGACAGATTGTTTTATCTATTTATTGAAGTTATATGCTTTTTTCGTCGATTTTTGTATTCTCTTGTTCCAGCCGAGACCACTAAGCTGTTTGGGTGCTATTGTTTTAAAAAGCGACGCAGAAAGTTAAAATTATTAATATTCGTGCCTTATTTGGAAGCCTAAACGCTCGTGGTGAAATTAGTGACGCTCTTGTTTATGAGGCATGCTTCTCTCTGTTATTAGTAAAATTAAATGATTGTTTTGTCGCTTTTACATTCTCTTATCTTCGGAGCGACCACTTAGCTTTTCATTTAAGAGCTATTGTTTAAAATCGCGCAGGAAAATCAACGAAATTTAACATTCGTGCCTAATTTTCGAGTCTCAAAGCTCGTGGTGAAAAAGTGACGTGCTTCGTTCTTAGGGAGTTTCTCGCTCTTGCTATTAAAGATAAATTCTTCGTTCGTCGTTTTTTGTATTCTCTTGTTCAAGCAGAGACCACTTATCTGTTTGGGAGCTAGTGTTTGAAAGAACGACGTCGCAACCTTTGAATATTTATATTTGCGCCTTTCTTTTCAAGCCTAACGGCCGGTGGAGAAATTAGTGACGCGCATTTTTCTCTTAGGCATGTTTCTCGCTTTTATTATTAAAATTGAATAATTCGATCGTCGCGTTAGCATTCTCTTCTTGTTGCAGAAACCACATAGCTCTTTGGGAGCTTTTGAGTTAAATTGCGACGCAGTAACCTGTTATTGTTGAAACCGGTATAAATTTGCAAGACTCCATCCTCGTGGTGGAAAAGTGATACGCTTCGATCTAAGACAGATTGTTTTATCTATTTATTGAAGTTATATGCTTTTTTCGTCGATTTTTGTATTCTCTTGTTCCAGCCGAGACCACTAAGCTGTTTGGGTGCAATTGTTTTAAATAGCGACGCAGAAAGTTAAAATTATTAATATTCGTGCCTTATTTGGAAGCCTAAAAGCTCGTTGTGAAATAAGTGACGCGCTTATTTTTGAGTTATGTTTCTCGCTGTTATTAGTAAAATTTAATGATTTTGTTGTCGCTTTTACATTCTCTTGTCTTTGCAGCGACCACTTAGCTTTTCATTTGAGAGCTATTGTTTAAAATCGCGACGCAGCGAACAACGAAATTTAACATTCGTGTCTAATTTTCGAGTCTCAAAGCTCGTGGTGAAAAAGTGACGCGCTTCGTTCTTAGGGAGATTTCTCGCTCTTTTTTTAAAGATAAATTCTTCGTTCGTCGTTTTTTGTATTCTCTTGTCCTAGCAGAGACCACTTAGCTGTTTGGGAGCTAGTGTTTGAAAGAGCGACGTCGCAACTTATGATTATTTATATTTGCGCCTTTCTTTGCAAGCCTAACGGCCGGTGGAAGAATTAGTGACGCGCATTTTTTTCTGAGGCATGTTTCTCGCTTTTATTAATTAAATTGAATTATTCGCTCGTCGCGTTAACTTTCTCTTGTTGTTGCATAAACCACATAGCTCTTTGGGAGGTATTGTGTAAAATCGCGACGCAGTAACCTATTATTATCAAAACGGTTGGAAAATTTGCGAGCCTCAAACATCGTGGTAAAAAGTGACACGTTGCGTTCTTATACACATTCCTCGATCTAGCTATGTAGTTAAATGCTTTATTCGTCGATTTTTGTATTCTCTTGTTCCAGCCGAGATCACTTAGCTGTTTAGAAGCTATTGTTTAAAAAGCGACGCAGAAAGTTAAAATTATTTATATTCGTGCCTTATTTGGGAGCCTAAAAGCTCGTGGTGAAATTAGTGACGCGCTTGTTATGAGGCATGATTCTCGCTGTTATTAGTAAGATTAAATGATTGTGTTGTCGCTTTTACATTCTCTTGTCTTTGCAGCGACCACTTAGTTATTCATTTTAGAGCTGTTGTTTAAAATCGA